>WYDF02224205.1:0-35387 GCA_009867245.2 Adranes taylori
CTTCTAATCCCTTAACTCCTTCCCAAGCCTCCAACCTCACTTCCTTATACTTTATTCCTTCCCTTACCCCCACTATTTTATAACTTATTTTATAATTATGCATAGTTACTTTAGTAATTCACTTTAAGTTATTTTAATTTTAATAAATAGACTTGTTACCGGAAATTTAATTTACTTTAATCCGTAAAACTTCATACCGAAAAGCATTATTTAATTTATTATCAAATAATGACTACTAACTTTCCTCCATGGCTATCTTATTTAACGTTTTAATTTATTCATACTTTTATTTAGAATTAATTATAATTTTATCTGAATTAATTCATGGATTTATGTTCAAAAATCAGAATAGAAAAATCAAATTCTCTACCTTGAGTCGATGTATTGAAACATTTTTTCTCGGCTAGCTAATTATACCACTAAAATTACATCGATTATTCATACTACTTTTCCCCTTCTTATGGTAAATTGCATTCTTCTCATGTATTCTACCTAAGTTCCTATTCCACTCTCATATTAATTATTTTCGGCCATGATTAACGGAACTCAAATGAAAACCTGCAATCTTCACATACACCAAGGCGCCACACGCAATGTGCGTTCACCTATTATGGATCTATTTCGAATCAAATTGATTTGGTCACCTATACATTGAAAGAGCGCGCTATGCTATCGATTGCTTATGACCAATTAGCGGTGTCCCCTCTTTGCTACATCTAATTTGTATAATTTACAAATTAGATGTCCCCTCTCTGCTACGTCATCGCTTCGTTTTTGTCCGACGGAAAGATTTTGCCCGGTGGCAGACACCTACATTTCTATAGTGATATTCTATTTTAAGTAAGCTGTTAACCACAAAAACTGTTAACCTAATTACAACAAATACTTTTATAAACTAATCCAATGTTTCTCAACTTAAATTTAACTCTCAGTCTAATATAAGAATATCTAATCTTTCACCTAAATTCATTCGGTCTTTCTTCTAAAACTAAGTATTCTGCGCAAAAGCCATTTCCTCATTCAGCTGAAACAAACTAATTCAGCTAAGACATAATGTTAAGTCATTCTTCATCGATAACTAGCTGATCTTCTCCTAAGGTTATTCATTCTTGCCTAGAGAACTACTAATCTTCGTATAAGGGTTTTATTCGTTTATACAAAAGTATTTAATCTTCAAATAAGATGATTTTTTTCTAATTGTTTATTCAACATAAAAGTAATTTTTTCAACATAAGGTAATTGTGCATTTCTAGAAAACTGTTCATAAGGTAACTGTGCATTTCAAGCAAACTTACAACAATCATGTAATTGACTCTGACAATATGGTCGGGTAGAGGGGGGGGGGGGGTCATAGAACGAGCGCACGCACAGATAGTCGCCTCCAAGCAGCTGTAAAGTTCGGACAGAATTTTTCGTTAAAGTCGTTTCGGTACCCCGTGCAAGCTAAAACGCAGCCTTCGGTAAAACAACGGATAGCGATCAAGTTTTGCGTTAAACTTGATAAGACGACAACGGAAATTGTTATAATGATTAATACGGCTTTTGACAATGATTTCCTTTCGAATCGACAAATCTACCTGTGACACAAGGCCTTTGGTAAGGCTGTGGGGAGGTGAGCGATAAACCCCGCGCTGGACGGCCTTTAACGACCAGTATCGACCATAAAACGTGACTCGTGTGAGATCTTTTGAACTCGGACCGTCGTTTAAGTGTTCGTTTAGTGGCAGAGACATTACAGATTCTAAAAACTATCGTTCACGAAATTGTGAGGATCAATTTGGAGATGTGGAAAGTGTGCGCAAATCTGGTGCCCAATGGACGACTAATAATCGCACAGAGTTGAAACGTGCCAGGAGCTTTTGAACCTGTGTGAGGAAGACCCCACTTTTTAGACAACTTGTTTACAGGAGACGAGTCCTGGGTGTTCGTGTGCGACTCCGAGACAAAGTGCCGAGTAGCACAAGTCAGCGTCCCTTCGCCCCTAGAAAGTCAGAATGAGCATATCAAAAGTCAAGACGCTTATTGTGTTTTTCGACATCGGGGGGCTTGTCCACTATGAAGACGTACCGCAGGGTATATCCTTGACCGGAAAATACTACGTGGAAGTTCTCAAGAGGCTCAAACGCAGGATTCAACGCAACTGGCTCGACATCACGAAGAATTGGAAACTTAACCATGACAATGCGCCAGCGCACACATCCTTTGTTGTGACAAGCTACCTGGCCAATGAAGGTGTGCCAACGGTTCCTCAGCCTCCCTACAGTCCTGACGTGGCTCCCTCAGACTTCTATTTGTTTCCGCGCTTTGAAACCCCTCATGAAAGATCAACATTTCGGGACGGTCGACAACATCAAAGAGATTTGCACCATGCTTTAAAGGACATTCCGGAGAAGGACTACCGTGAAGCATTCAATGCCTGTAATCTTTGGATCCTTTTAATGATTTGTAGCGATCTGATCCATAAAAAAATTTTCTCGAGTCATTAACATTACTTTCCGGAGAAACCCTGTATTCTACCATAATTATTTCAACCTCCATGTTCCAATGGTCTGTGATAGTAACTTTGCTACTGTTTTCACACTGTTTAGTCTCCACATTATATTTCGTAATCTATATATCGGTTCCCCATATGTTTTTAAATTTATATCAATTTATTAGATTATGGCGGTGATGCTCAAAGATAACCATCAGTATAAATTTCTTCTATCTGCTATACAAGATATTCTTCTTCTATCTCTTATACAAGATATTCTTTATGTCTGTAACCTTCTATCTATAATATGAGCAACGTAACCTTTTGTAGCGATGATTCGTTAGGTGTGACTAATTAAAAAAAAAAACTAAAACCTATTCGCGATATTTTCATGAACTTGGATAACAAAAACATTGATGCCGATATGGCCATGATCATAATTAAAACAAATTCCTGTAAAAATGAACGACGAATTTAAGAAATTCCATAAAAATTCTTATACATTGTCTTTTTATTTTAGGAATCAATTGGTACAGCTGGAGATGAATTAGCACCAGTAGAAACATCTCAAAACTTTGAGAACGTCCAGAAAACAAACATGAAACATCTCCATACCGAATTCGATCACCTTTCCGTTGTTCCCGAAGAAAACTCAACGGACAATTCCGATAAAAATTCAATGCGTAATTCAATGCCCGATCAGGATATTATCAAGCCAGATCAAAGTTATCCGAGCAGCAGCACAAAGTTCGTACCGAAACAATTGTTTTCAGCAATAAATGTACAAAAATCATCAACACCTGGACCGAGTTACGATTATCTAAATTATAATACACCTGCCGAATTAAATAATACATTCCAAAGGACTAATGTAGATTATAGATACAGTGAGCAGCAAACATTACCATCCATAGCAAAAACCTCAAGTGACATCATTGTAAAAACGGACAACCAAAATTTCATGAGTTCTCACCAAAGTAATAGTACTTTTAGTAATGGAGGTAATTTAGAAGAACTTCTCAATGATATAGAATGTATATCACAAGATATATTAACAATATCAACGACTTGTGATGAACCTAAAGCTATATCACATAAAAGTGAACTGAATGTTGTACTAATGCCGGCACCTATGCCTCTATTAGGTTTTGAAAAATATCAAAATTTAGGTGCTAGTGTAACAAATTTGCATACATTACCAACGCCTTTTGATTTTGCTGATTCTAGTTCAGAAGCTCCTATTGTAGATGTTTCTAATAGTGCAAATTTCGGACCATTACCTCTGCCCATTTTATCCGAACGGGTAAGTCCACAAGTTGAAGAAAAAAAACCATTTAATATTGGAAAACTACCTGATATACCTCCAAATTGCAATCGACTAGAAGTTCCAAAGCAACAACAGCTATCTGAATCAAATACAAATGCACTTTTAAATTCCAAAGAACAAAGATTACAGATCACTGATTCAAAATTAAACTTACTGGAAACATCTTCAATCGAACAAAACCTATCAGCAAGCGATAACGAAGATAAAAAACCAAATGGGATTAAAACTGTTCCTAAAAATGAAGAAAAACATAATACGAGCATAAAAAAGAAGCTGTGTATTCATTTCAAAGGCCACGCAAAAGATAAAAGTAAAAAACAAGATGAATCAGATAAGAAAAGCGGCAGTAAAACACCTGGCAGTGAGAAATTCAATTTCTTCGATTTGAAATCATCTCTAAGGCCACCATCAGATCTCAAAACCAATCAAGGCAAGTTAATGCATCAGAAGAGCACGGAATCTAGAAAATCGGGCGAATGTAATGCTAATGATGCGAAACAAAATAAACATTCCTCAAGTGAAGTGAAAACTTCCGGTTCGGAAAGAAATTCGGAGACAAAGATCGGCGATCAAAAACAACAACGTACAAGTGTTTCTATTAGTCCCGATAAGAAACAGCCGAAACAGACCAAAGACGATACCAAACAAACGCATAAAAAACAAAAGAAGTTAGAACGTTTAAAGCAAAGACGAAATACGTTAAGTATGGAGCGATTACCTAGGGAACGAAGTTTTTCCGTATGCACTGATCGATCAAATCTATTCGAACATAGACTTTTAAATCAGAATTGTAATATGTACGATGATTTCGCGTCGGATAGGGAACGAACAAATAGTGTAAGTTCGGCGGGCACAGCGGCGCGAATAAGAAAAATGTCCGAGTATTCGAATTTTCCGATGACGGGAAAAATTCCATGGTGTGGATGTTGGGGTAATGGCTGTTTGTGATATTAGATTTAGGGATGATTTATCACATATTCATATCAGTATTTATTAAATTAAGTCACTCTAAAGCGTCTTAACGAATGGAGCAAAGAAGAACAATATGCGGACTTTCGAAAATGCGCACCTGCCAATAGTTGTGTCTTTGATCCATAAATATTTGTGTAGAATAGAAGTTTTTTAAGTTACTTACGAAATTTATTCTTAATCGTCTACTTCTGGATTCTTTCAAATTTGGGGCACCCACGGAGAATGAAAAGGGATGGCGAGACGATAAAGGCGATGTGGAAGATAATGAGAGATCGAGGAAGTCGTAAATGAAGAGGAAGTTATAGAGAATATAAAAAAGGAGGTGCAGTTGGACAAGATGGAATTCCTACAGAGGTGTGGTGTTGTTTAAATAAACAGGGTATGGAGGCAACAACATTTGGAACTTGTTTGTGCTTCAACTACTAACAGAACTCATTGTCAAATCTCGCTGTACGTAATACTAACATTATTGAACAGTTACAAAAACTTGATGACTGATAGTGAACAAAATGAAGTATAAATTCTGAAGTGTTGTTTATACAGTAGACCTCGCTCAGTAGAATCACTTTGGGACCGGTCAAAGTGATTCTACTAACTGATTCCAGTAAGCGAAGGATTAACGGCATGGTAAAAACGTACAAACTAAACATTCAAGAAACCGTACACTTACATACGTTTATTTAATATGTGCCCTATATTTAATATGTATAAAATTGAGGGGACTGGGCCCTGGCCTAGAAATA
This sequence comes from Adranes taylori, assembly GCA_009867245.2. Lineage (NCBI taxonomy): Eukaryota > Metazoa > Arthropoda > Insecta > Coleoptera > Staphylinidae > Adranes > Adranes taylori. Next base: position 5,516 of record WYDF02224205.1, read on the forward strand.
TCTAAGGCATCTCCCTCATTGATGGTAGTTCCTAGAGCTGTTCTTCCTCCTCCTCTTCTTCCGTTCCTTCATCCACACTAGTAGTCTCCGTCTCACGATTCATCACACTTTGCAAATTTCTTCTTCAGTGATGGCAACAGCCATTTGAAGAATACTATCCATATTTACCCATTCTTCAAAGCAATCTTTAGAGAGGTCAGTTCGCTACGCAACAGGGAATTTCTCTTTTTTCTGGATTTGTGAAGACCCATTGTGTCGGAAGCAGTTCCTAATTCTTGCTCTTTCTACTTAATTCCACGCCTCATTTGCCAAATGTAGGGCACCAAGTACAATTATTTTTTTGGCAATTTCGTGTGCACCAGAATTTTTACGATTTTCGATTGCTTTGTCAATCACGTTGAAAATGTTCTTCCTCGTTATGTGCGGTGTTGCAACTTGAATGTTCTGATAATTCCTTGATCACAGGGCTGAAGCATTGAGGTTGTGTTCGATGGGGAAAAAAAGGTCTTGTATGTTTTAAATACAGACCAACCATTTGGGATGCCCAATTGATGATCAGCAATAAAATGTTCTCCAACCAAAAGCTTCTTTGTCACCCCACTCATGGTGATGCAACGGTGAGGCGTTCCTTGCAAGTTTATGTTCTCTTAGCTTTTTCAGACTTCAGATTATACGTCTGCTCCGGAAGAACCCTAAAATAAAGCCTACTTTTTGCTTTTCCAACCATACCTTGGCTGATTCATGGTCAGCTTCGCCCACATTCCCATATGCCTTGACATAACAGATATTTTCTCTCTACCAACGATGAAACCAAAGCTTTCAGTTGCAACAAAATCATCCTTTCCCATTTTCTTTGCCAAGCTTTTTGGCGCAATAGCGGTCCGGATAGCCTTGCTTCCTTTTCTCTCGTTTTCAAAAACCACTTCTTCAATGCATACTCAACATCTTTTTCCTTTCCTTCCCTTTTCGACTTTTGCTCACATTGCTTAATGTAGCAGTCTGCAAGTATTTCTTAGATCTTCTATCAGCGATGCCTACATACAATTGTCTCTCGTCTGACTCAGAAATTTTTTTATTACAATTTAGGCACAAGCGTACCGGTACCTAGCTATTTTGATTCCAATAAGCGTTTACTTCTTCTAAGCGATTCAGATTTTTCAGATTTTATATAAAAACCACATTTTTTTGTCATCTCAATTTTCGAGATCTCATAGAACATTCCAGCTTAAAAGACGAAGAACAAATTAAATTTAAAGAAAGATTGGTAAAAGAGGAATACGTGAAGAAGAAATGTGTAAATGAAATAGTGGGAATTAGGAGAAATTTGAAAAAGAGAATGGGATTGCAAAAGAAATAAAAATAGGGAAAGATGTAGTGTTCTTGATAAAGGCGGGATGAAAGAGAAGAGAAAAACTACATACATTTGAAGGAGAGCTAGATTAGAAGAAGTAGAGTGGAGGGAATACATGAAAGCAAGAATTAAAGTAAAGGAAGCAATGGAAAAATGTAGAAAGGAGAAAGAAGACGAAGAGAAAGAAAGGATCAAAGGGTTTAGTTGCGGAAAGGGCATGTGAAGATATTTAAAAACGAATGCAGCTATGAAAGCTGGTAAGGAAGAATGTATGGTAAGTATACATGACTGGGAAAATAAAGTAAATTGGATATGGATTGGATATTTGTTTGTCATCTTGTTTAATCTTTTCGAGATCTCATAGAACATTCCAGCTGTGTTTGGGTGCCTCCGATTTATTTAAATTTTAAATATTCGCCTTTAATTGTTTCCCTGAACAAAGACGTTGACAGTAGGCAAGAAAAGATGAGGATCATACTTCGTTTTCAGTATTTTAACATAGTTTTACGAAAGACAAAGTATAACAAGATACTAAATAGAGATACTAAATTAAAATAAAGATAGGGGAAAGGTGTGAATTGGACCACTATTCGCTAGAGTTGGAATGGAAGGCTAAATGGAAAAGTAAGATTGATGAGAATTAAAATATAAATGGTTGTAAAAAGGAGAACAGATTTAGATGGGACGGCAAGGAACGAATTAAATTTAAAGAGAGATTGGCAAAATAGGAATGAAAGGTGTAAATGAAAGAGTGCTGGGAATTAGAAGAAATTTGATATATTGACAGAAAAGCAGAAAAAACTAAAATAGGGTAAGTTGTAATGTTTTTGATGAAGGGTGGATGAAAGAGTGGATGAAGGGTGAATGAAAAAGAACTTCTAAAGTGAGCTAGATTAGGACATGCACCAAGAATTAAAGTAAAAGAAACAACGGAAAAATGTAGAAAAGAGAAAGGAGAGGAAGGGAAAGAAGGAATCAAAAGATTTAGTTGTGTGGAGGTATTTAAGAATGAATGGAGCTAATAAAACTGATAAGGAGGAATGTATGGTGAGTATAAATGACTAGAAAAATAAATGTAAATTGGATATGGATGGGCCAACCACGTAGAATCAAAGAGGGTGGAAGTGGGATGAAGGGGATGTGGATAAAAATGAGATTGAGGAAGATATAAATAAGAGGAAGCTATAGAGGAGATTAGAAGAACGAGGTGCAGTTCGACCAGATAGAATTCCTACAGCATGGAAATCATTGTTAAACAGATAAAAATGATATCTGTAATTAAACAAAATAAGTTATATAAGTTTTGAAGTGTTGTTTACAATTGCATAATACGCTCTATATTTAAAGTGTTTACATTTGATTAACGGAGAAGCGTTTAATATTCTATATTTAGATTTTCTTTGCCATCTTATTTAATCTTTTCGAGATCTCATAGAATATTCCAGGTCTGCCTGGGTGTCCCCGATTTATTTAAATTTTTATATATCTGCCTTACATTGTTTCCTTGAACAAAAACATTGACATTGAGCAAGAAAGATGAGGATCATACTTCATTTTCAGTATTTTAACATATTTTTACGAATACTAGATGAAGCTGCTAAATAAAAATGAAGATATGGTAAAAGTGTGAATCGGACCACTATTCGTTAGAATTGGGATGGAAGGCTAAATGGAAAAGTAAGATTAATGAGAATTAAAATATAAATGGTTGTAAAAAGGAGAACAGATTTAGATGGGACGGCAAGGAACGAATTAAATTTAAAGAGAGATTGGCAAAATAGGAATGAAAGGTGTAAATGAAATAGTGCTGGGAATTAGGAAAAATTTGATATATTGATAGAAAAGGAGAAGAAATGGAAATAGGGTCAGATGTAGTGTTTTTGATAAAGGGTGGATGAAAGAGAAGAGAAAAACAAGAGAAGTTTTAAGGAAAGATATATTAGAACGTGGAAGCAAGAATTAAAGTAAAGGAAGCAATGGAAAAATATAGAAAGGAGGAAGAAGACGGAGGGAAAGAAAAGATGAAGGGTTTAGATGTGTGGAGATATTTGAAAATGAATGGAGCTACTAAAGCTGATAGGAAAAAATGTATGGTTAATATAAATAACTAGGAAAATAAATTTAGATATGATATGGAAATGGATGGAGATTAAAGGGATGTAGATCAAAATGAGATTGAGTAAAACTTAAATGAAGAGGAAGTTATTGAGGAGATTTACAGGAATGAAAAAAAGGAGATGCAGTTGAACAAGATGGAATTCCTAAAGAGGTGTGGTGTTGTTTAAATAAACAGGGATTTGTTGTTTAAATAATCATGGGGGAGTTAGTAAAAGGATACAATGAAATTTGGAAAGGTAAGGAGAGGATTCCTGATAAATGGAAATTTGTTTATGCTTCAACTATTAACGTTACACCAATATTGTTGAACTAAAAGTGATATCTGTAAGTAAACAAAATAGAATACAAGTTCTGAAGTGTTGTTTATAAGTAATTGTAAAATGCGCTCTATATTTTGACTGTTTACATTTGATTAAGGGCAAAACGGAGAAGTTTGTCATATTTTTATATTCAGGTTTTCTGTCATCCTATTTCATCTATTCGAGATGAACAGGGACTTTAATTTAAATTTTAAATATCCACCTTACATTGTTTCCCTGAACAAAGAAGTTGACCATAGGCAAGAACCGATGAGGATCATACTTCGTTTTCAGTACTTTAACATATTTTTACGAAAAGGCAAAGAATAACAAGATACTAAATAAAGAGAGTAAATAAAAATGAAGATAGAGGAAAGGTATCAATCGGACCACTTTCCGTTAGAGTTTGGATGGAAGGCTAAATGAAAAAGTAAGATTGATGAGAATGAAAATATAAATGGTTGTAAACTGAAGAAAGGATTTAGATGGAATCGCAAGAAACGAATTAAATTTAAAGAGAGATTAGAAAAAGAGGAATGGGACAACATGAAAGATTAAAGGGAATAATGGAAGAAATTTGATAAAGAAAGAGGAAAGGAAAAGAGATGAAAATGGGATAAGATGTAATGTTTTTGATGACAGGTGGCTGACGAAAAAAGCAGAGAAGTTTTAAGGAAAGCTAGATTAAGACATGGAAGCAAGAATTTAAGTAAAGAAAACAATGGAAAAATGTAGAAAGGAGAAAGAAGAGGAAGAGAAAGAAAGGATCAAAGAGTTTAGTTGTGAGAAGGTATTTAAGAATGAATGGAGCTAATAAACCTGAGACGGAAGAATGTATGGTGAGTACAAATGACTAGGAAAATAAATCTAATTGGATATGGTTGGGCCAACCACTTAGAATGAAAAAGGATGAAGAGCGAGTTAAGAGGATGTAGATAAAAATTAGATTGAGGAAGACATAACTATAGAGGAAGTTATAGAATGATTAAAAGAATGAAAAAAGGAGGTGCAGTTGGACCAGATAGAATTGCTACAGATGTGTGGAGTTGTTAAAACAAGCAATGTATGGAGGTATATACGAGGGTTCAATGAAATTTGGAAAGGTAAGGACAAGATTCCTGATGAATGAAAATTTATTTGTTCTTCAACTATTAATGGAACTCCTTGTCAAATCTCGGTGCACATTATACCAATATTGTTGAACAGTTAAAAAACATTATTCCTGAAGGGTTGTTTATAACTGTAACATGCGCTCCATACTTTGACAGTTTACATTTGATTTACGGAGAAGCTTTTTATAGTTTTATATTCAGATTTTTCTTGTCATCTCTATTAATATTTTCGGGATCTCATAGAACATTCCAGCTCTGTCTCGGTGCCTCTGATTTATTTAAATTTTAAATATCCGCCTTACATTGGTTCCCCGAACAAAGACGTTGACAGTAGGCAACAAAAGATGAGGATCATACTTCTATACTTCGTTTTCAGTATTTAAACATATGTCTACGAAAGACAAAGTATAACAAGATACTATATAAAGATACTAAATAAAAATGAAGATAGGGGAAAAGTGTGAATCAGACCACTTTCCATTAGAGTTGGGATGGAAAACTAAATGGATGCGAATGAAAATGTGAATTATTGATGGGACGACAAGGAACGAATTAAATAAGAGAAAAAGGAATGGGAGAAGATGAAAGGTGTAAAAGAAATAGTGCTAGGAATTAGGAGAAATTTGATAAATTGGCATAAAAGGAGAAGAAATAAAAATAGGGTAAGATGTAGTGTTTTTGATGAAGGGTGGATGAAAGAGACGAGAAAAACAAGAGTAGTTTTAAGAAGAGCTACATTAGGGCATGGAAGAGCTAGGTTAGGGTATAGATTAGGACATAGGATATGGAAGCAATGAAAAAATGTAGAAAGGAGAAAAAAGAGGTAGGGAAAGAAAGCATCAAAGGGTTTAGTTGTATGGAGGTATTTAAAATGAAGCTGCTACAGAAGAATGTATGGTGAATATAACTGGATGAGAAAATAAATAGAGATTGGATATGGATGGGATAAAAATGAGATTGAGGAAGACATAAATAAAGAGGAAGTTATATAGAAGATTAAAAGAATGAAAATGGCGGTGCAGTTGAACCAGATAGAATTCCTACAAAGGTGTGGAATTGTTTAGATAGAGTTTTTTAAAGGACACGAAAGAGAGCATATGAAAGAATAGGATAGGCAATGGATTGAGAGGATTTTTCCCTTTAGTTAGATGAAGTGGATCGCCTGGTGAATGACGTGGAAGTGAGAATAAATGATGCGAAATTGCTAGAAAGATGGGGACGATTGAGATAGATATAAAGATATCAGTAATGAAGAAGGATTGGCGGAATACATGATGGCTCATGTGAGTATAGAGATAAAACAAAACATAGCGCGTTTCAAATGTGGAAATGAGGAAAGGTGTGATCCAAACTGGATGATGAAAAGTGAGAGAGTATATAGGATTTCTCGGAGAAATGCAGATTAAGAGAAACACTGGGTTAAGGAATATTTGAGAATTGTATGGCAAAAGAAATGGAGTCGTTTGGTAATATTAGAAAATGTTTAGGAGGACGGAATAATGGAAAGTATTATTTGTAATTAAAATTTTCTATAGTTAATTTAGAATCATTAATGTAAGTAAGGTAAGAACTTATGACAATAGAGGTATATATAATATACACTAAATAACGAATTCCTCTTGTTCTGTTATGCTATACGGAAAAAAACTGAGCCCAAAATATAAACAAAAACCAACTTTACATAGACAACCCTCAGGACAATTGTAGTAGATTTGCATACGAAAGCATAAAATGTCAGTGTAGCCACGATCTGTGATCCTATATCATATGAGATAAAATATTAAGAACTCAACAGATACAGAGTGATCCGTTAGCGCAAAAAAGTCAAATAATTAAATACAATTAGTTCTTAGGCTCACTAGCACTAATGAACCCCTCTATAATACGTTTCTAATCATTAATGAAATAATGTGTCCTATATGTGCATCAGTATAAATTTTAATCAGTTGAATCCAGATTAATAAAAATAATAATAAGTTAATCTAATTTGTAAATTGAAAGTTTATTTATTAACTTGTGAATAAATATTTTTCTAAATAATTTATATAATAATAAATATCAAGCCTTTAATGTAAAGCTATCGTAAATACAAAGTATAAATAAGTACAAGTAGGTATTTTTACTTTGACCTATATGTGTATAAAATTTGATAGGATAAACTAATGACGTTAAATCATGAGATAAAAGAAAAAAACGAATTTTTTATTTACGATATCTTGCGTTAGTGCTACGATATATTGTGAAAATACCTTCCGAATTTTAAATATAATATCAAATTTTATTCTTTTTTATTTCTCCATGAGCATTTAATTTAAAATATATAAATCAAAATAGGAAATACAAATTGTGATGTTTAACCCCTATGACGCGAAAAGCAAAGATACGCGAGAGCAAGTAATGAATTTTCGCGTTTAAAACGCATCTCATTTCGCGGAAGGGATGCCTGGCACGACCCTGTACACTATATACCGATATTATGGATTTCAAATACAAACGCATTTAACATTACTCTTGTATTAAGGTAGTGAGCTTACTCACTCATACATATATAGATGTATTATCTCGTAGCCTGGTACATCATTGTACAAGACGTCGCTAACAATTCTATCTATACATACATGTGTAGTTGTTTGCCTTCGCGAAAATATTTCTGCGATATTCTTCAATTTGAATACACCATTTTTTTTTCATTGGCTGGCTTCTGCATTGACTGGGGTAGCGCTCGTCGCGAGTAGTTCGCTTGCACTTTATTCTGATTAGAGAACAACTTATGCTCGCATAGAATTTCGACGGGGAATATAATGCATCATTGCTCCTTAAAATTCCCAACGGGGAAAGAATGCTTTTATTGGTAGTTGCTTTACACGTCGTAAAGGTTTTAACCAAAAATTTCCTTCAAGTCACGTCCACGAGAGCCGGCAACAACGAAGAATGCCATCGGCCAGTCGACCACCAGAAGTTGCTTTTTCTCAGCTAATTTCGTATAAAAGGAACCATCCAAGCCAGCCTGCCAAAATGCGCCTAATTAGGCGCATTTAGGGTCTTCTTCTGATAGTTTACGCGTGATTCAATCAGCAATCAATTCTCCATTAAGTGACGTAACTCATTCTTGAAGAGCAAGGTAAATGGCACTCTTGACTCAGATTTTGTTCAAAGCAAACGCCAGCAACAAATAGCTTATTTCGTTTAAATTTATATTAAATTCAACTACAGTCTGTTTGAATGCTGTAAATCCAGCATTCAAATATTCAGGCATTCCATCGTCCACCCACGCATACCCATTCATACTTTTTTATTAAACCTACTTCTTCTTATTTTTTACACCCTCCATTGTATCACCACATCCTTCATTCACTCTACTATCTCATTTCCCAAACTATCTTTTCCCACCATCTACTCATCGACTATCCAATTCTTTCATACATCTTTCTCCTATTAGCCATCCATACATTAATCCCACGATCTTCACCCCCTCTTTCATTAATTTTAAATGTATTTCTTTCACCAGTCTCCACTCATTATCCATCCATACTTTCCTTTCAAACCTCACCAACTTTTTCATTCCAGTCACCTAACATTTATTTCTCCCCGTTTCCTGTAACACAATCCCATATGGTGTAGACCAATCTAGCTCAAATATTCTCTAAATACACCCCGCTTACAATCTTTCTATCATATCACTTTCCCTCACTGCCCACACTTTGGCACCATACACCATTACATTCCTCACACACGCATCCATAATCCTCAACCTCATCCTCCCGGATTCACACACTCAATACTCTTACGACCTCCTATTACAAACGCATCCCTCCTGCATTCTCGCCCCAACCTCCTCCCTTTTTGCAATCCATCACCTTTGTCTTATCAACATTCAATACAAGTCCACTTTTATTCATATATCTTAACACTCTCCCCAATCACCTCGTTCATTTCTTCTCTCTTACTTGCCATACAGACTATGTCATGAGCATACATCAACGACCATACCTTACACCTCCCAATCTGAATCCACCCTGCCTGTCCTTTCCTCACTACCTCGTCTAATTCCGATATGTGTAGATATGTTGAAAAGGGCAGCGCTCATAGGGCATCCCTGTGTCACTCCTCTTTCCACTTCAAACCAGTCAGACACTTCCCCATTCAGTCGCGCCCTATAGAAAGTATAGCCTTTTTATTAATTAAAAGGACTTTATCACCCAGCTATATTAGCCATATAATATTATCTTGATACAATTTACAGAGCACATTAATATACAATGTACATTCAAATTCAAATTCTTATTAACCCCTATACAAATATGTAATGTTATGAAATTATAGGATGATGCGGGTATACTTTAGCTTGCTTCATATTTCTAATCCTAGCAAAATAAATGCATTATCGCCCTCGAGGGTGTTATTCAAACAGTCTTCTCAACGCAAGTATTAAAAATGCTTTCTACACTACCTCATCTCTTATAAAATATAGAATGATTTATATATTGCGACTAAAAAAATCTAAAACAAATATATCTGAAAGCTTACGGACAGTTTGAATGAAAACAATATTCATACATGGAGTTTGGCTGAAAAATAAATAAACTGATTTCCATTTTTTTTTTCACATCAGAACATACGAATTTAAAATGGATAAAGCATTATTTATAAAATCGATGCTAAATAAGTTATACGAGCAACCATTCTAACAACTGATTTACTAATGAACAGAAAGTATAAATCATATGCACATTCATTTTGCTTCTGTTTTTACATGCTGTATATTAGTCGATTTATGTTCTACTAATGGAGTATAAATTATAATAAACAAATTGTTCAGATAAGACCACAATAAACAACGAGGCTTGTTCTCTTTTCGTTAGACAGCCTACGATATTTTAAATAAATTTTGTTTGATAAATTATGAAATTAATATTTCTTATTACTTGTGTCTCGAAAAAATATTTACCCCGTCTGGGATCGAACCCGGACCTCTCGATTGCTCTTCCAGTCGAGCTAACGGACACTTATTCGAAGACGCAAATAATTTTTAATGTGCATTTGTTCTCCGTATCTATTAAGATAGGCAACTTATATATCAGGATTTGTTTTGGCCACCTGTTTGCTACCGTCGGTCGATTCATTCGTCATCGGGTAGATGGAGCCTCCTGGATGTTTTTTTTAATATTAATTTTGTTACGGTTTACTTGTTACAGAATTAATCAAAGCAGGATCGTAATTTCTTTATAATTACTATACTGCCTTTTAGATCTTATTCTGTTTGTAACATTATTTGCTCTTGTATGAGATTCAGGATTGGGTTAGAAATTCGTTTGTTCAAACTTTTATAATAAAGTACTCAATTTCTTGTATGATAAACACAGAAAGACAATAACAAGTTTCAATAGTTTGGTTTATTGTTCTAGTATTTATAACTTCAAACATATGCCTCGAAGCGCGATTTTAAATGAATGACAATAATGTTGATTCTAAATATAATTCAAAATTTGTAGTCTGGTCCATTTCTCTTCTTCCATTCAAAATAAAGAAAATAAAGCGTGACGAACTAAATATGATTGTATATATTATATTGTATTACATTTATTCATCTATGAGTACAGCTCTGGAATGAACTTCTCCTCTGTACCAACAGCGTTGAAGTTGACTGGATTAAATAAATGATTCTTGGTTGAATAATACGTAGATGATGATCGAAATGAAGCATTGGCGATATAGAACCTTATCGATGCGTTGTTGGCGTAGGATTTACGTAGATGCACGCAGGCGTAGAAATGCATTGAAATGTTATGATAATTGCCTTTTTGTTGATGAATAATAACGCTGAGGATATTGACTAATAATTGGCGTTGACGGAATGAACTTTACCTCTGTCGAAGTACTTAAATTGGCGTCGATGATGTCCCTTGTCCCCTCGACTGGTTGATGCTCACTAGGCAATGTCTTCTTCTTATGTTGCTCTCCATAATTTGCGTCGACGTCAAGGACGATGGGAAAAGAATATGAGAATAAGAGTAGAAGAAAATGATATTGATTTGGGAATAGAAAGATTCAGCAGAAGATGTGTCGTCTGATACTTAACCTTATATTTGTTACGTAGAAGTTTCGTAGAATTTTATTTTAGTTTACTTATTTTATTTATTCCTAGATTTAATATGTTGTTTGAATATTTTAAATTTTACTATAACGCTTTAAGATCAGATCAACACTGGCTGCGATCATTCTCGCTAACCAAAAGGCATTGACTAGGTCTTATTTCAGAATTATAGCTTTGGACTGGCTGCGAGAACCCAGCCATCCAAAGACAACAACTCGAAAATTGCGTCTCTCCCGATTCTGGCCTGGAAGGCTCCTTTTACGGTTATCTAGCAAAAATGCAAGTAGTGGTGATTTCTAAAAGTGGTGGCTCACACCAGCGGTGGTAATAATAGCTTGATGCGTCAAAATATCAAAGTATCTCATAGAAAAAGGCCTCCCTCATCAGATTGTTAAGCGCCAAAAGTGCTTAACCGTCATTCAAAAAGCTTAACCGTCATTCAGAGAAATGTTAGATGAAACAAATATTCCTGTCGAAACAAGTATATTTGCCGACAAATGAAATCGTTATTTTAAAATGATATTAATAAGAAAACTCGTTGGCTATATCGGAGATGTATATATCTACATCAATGAGAGCCGCTACCGCTTCGGCAAGTACAAAGCCTTTCACGTGGCCGTATGCCGCTCGCTTCTTATTCGCGCGTAATTATCTGTTGTTTAGATGTATGTATGTTATAAAAGCTGGCGGCCTTGCATCGTAATCGTTTTCTTTCTGGCTTTTATTTCTTTACATTTAAGATTATACAGGTTGGTTACATATATTTTTTTTCTTTTTAATTTAACCAATTTACTTATGACTCATTGATTGATTAATATATATTAGATTACATTTAATTATACATTTTATATTTCTTTGATGGATTAGATTAGTCAGTAAAGCATTTAAATCAAAAACATAAAAATGGATGTTGAAAATACAATGGGCAGAATAAACAATTTAACAAGACTAAAACCAAGGATTGTTGGTCCAAAAAAGGAAAGACGAATGCTTTTGTGTAGTACTAGCAATTCAATGATCTTATGCGCTGCGCAAATTTGGGCAAAAGCTACGGAAAAACAAAATATGAGTTAACTATTGAATCAAGCTCAAAGGATTGGATTGATGGATTGAAAACTATATCCCCACAGCCACTTCAACTTACAAGTAGCCCGCCGCTGTATATGCTAGCACAGAACGTAGCATAGGGAAAAAAGATATTCCCAAAAATGTGCAAAGGAATCAAACATGGGACCAGGCAGAAACTGGTTTCTGGAAAAGAACATTGATCCCACAGATACAGTACAACCGAACATATGATTGTGTAGACTACTGGTTGACTCAACTTTGAAGGGATCATAGTTAGAGGTTAACAGCCCTGTATAGCTACATTCGTATAAAGTAATGAGTAAGATAGAGAAAGTCGGGAGAACCAGGAGACGTTGATAAGCAAAAACTATTATGGCTGCATAGACTTTTTGCACCTATTTAAAACGCTATCTACAGTAGATAAAGCTTGCTGTAAGTGAAAGATGTTAAAAAGGCAAAGTGCCAGAAGTTTAAATAGTAGCAGCTACATTCCTCCATCTCCGTTAGAGTAATGCTTGTACCGTTTCAAAGGGGTTGGTAAAGTCTGGAGGAAAGGGTTTAGTTGGTAGTGGTCTTTATGTGAGACCAGTCCCACATGAAACCCATGGTAAATTACTATCATGAGGGTCTATGTAAACGCATTCCTAAAAACAGGGCACCCGGATGACATCGAAGCAAAGAATACAAAGATGAGAGAGTACAATTTATTGGCAGAAATACAGTGGACTTTCTTAGTGTTTTATAGCTACCAGCAACTGCATTCTCCCCTGATGCCCATTTTCAAATTAGATTTGATGCAGAGCCTTCTGATAATTAATAATTGGCAAATTTTAAAGCAGCCTTGGGCAGATTCTACATAAAAAATCGACCTTCAATTTAGCGCTCAATATGAAACTTACAGTAGCGCTTTTAAGTACTCCTTGTAGTCGTCTCATGCAACGCATGTGTTTGGATTAACCGAAATTTTTATGCTTGAAAATTTTGGATAATTTTCAAAATGTTATCGTTTTTGTGAGTATAAATATCCCACGAGCATTTTCTGTTCGTAGATTTTGAAAAGGCCTGCGATTCCCTTAAAAGGGGCAGTATGTGGAAAACCTTGCAGAAATGCTGGATACCTAAGAAGATAACAAAAGTAATTAAAGAAGCATATAACAACTACACATTCCGTGTCATCCACGAGGAAAAAATCACGGAACCATTCGGGGTCAAGTCAGGAGTTCGCCAGGGATGTATTCGGTCTCCAGCAATCTTTCTATTGGTTCTGGATGAGGTGATGAGGAAAGTCACAGATGGAATAAAGGGACATCTAGATTTTGCAGATGATATCTGCCTACTCTCACAGAACCATCTTATTATGGAAAAGAAACTCCTCCAAAACAAAGATTATGAAGATAAACTCAATGTAGTTAAGACCATAAGAAATGACAAAGAAACGGAACCTACACCAATTTGTAGGAGACCGCGAAAGAGGTTACAATGCACAGATCACTTTAAAATTCTGGAATTTTCTAGCAGTTTCTGGCAAGAGAAGATGGTCGTTTCTGGCAAGAGAAACTCCCCAGCCCAGAAACCCAAAAAAAGTTACAAGAAATACATTCAGAAATTATATATGAGAGTCGTCTTTTCATGATTCATAAATAACCACTAGATGGCGCTATTGAGATGTGATAGCGCCTATTGTCGTAAAAGTTGATTACTAAAAAAGTGATAGCTCAAAAATTAAGCGAGTAGTTGGTTTACAGAGAGCGTTTGAAAAAGAAATTTTTCGAATAAGTGAAATTTGCATGTAAATGTTTGTGTTATGTGTTTTTTTTACAAGTTTAGGGTTAATTCCTTAGAAAAGCACTTTAGTATAAAACTAATAATCGCCTCGTTTAACTTTTTGTAATGAAGCGTCATCAGAAAAGACTGCTGACAACTGCTTTTCAAAATTTGTATGCTGTTGGTGCTTCCGGCATTGACGTAAGTATTTCCTTAATCTCGACCAAAATCGTTGGTCGTTCCAAGAAAATGTGGACGTTGTACGCAACATGACTGGAAAAGGATTGCAATGTGACACATCGTCAGATAGAGGCATCCGCTAGTATATTTAAAATGCAGCACATTCGACTTTATATAAATATTTGAACGAAACTCAAACTCAATTGATATACGGAAATGCTCAACAAATCGCTCGAGGAACTACGACCTTCAACTACGACCGCTCGAGGAACTACGACCGCTCGAGGAACATTGTAACAGCTGAAAAATTTTGAATATATTCATACGATACCAGAAATAAGACCTATTTGTGAGTTCCAAGATGAACCAAAACCAAGAAAAGTTGCTCGTTGACAAAGCACTTCCCAGCAAGTTTCTTCAGACTAGGCATAAAGCAACCATTGCTTTAAAGGTTCGTCCTTTAGAGGATCGAAAAACAGTCAGATGATATAAAACAATTGCCTCATTGAAGACTTCGCATCATTCTTCATCATGACAATACCATTTCTCACAGAGCACCTCTAACAATTAGTTATTTGAAAGAAAGCAATATCAAATTAATCTCCCATTGCACGTATACGCCTGAATTATTTGCAAACGACTTCTTTGTGTTCCCAAAATATCAAACAAAATGCGGTGACGTGAGTACGCAATTTTAAGTGAGTACTCAATCCAATTTTACAAGAGCTATTAACTAATAGGAAAAGGAAATATAGAGAGGTTCATTTAAATATAAAGTACTATTTAGACATCCTGCCCAAGCGTAATTAATATATTCGATTCGCACAATAGATTCCTAATACAGTTTTCGTCCACAATTACTAATAATCAGTACAAAGTAGTGATGGGTTCCTCATTTATGGCCTCAGTATAAGGAAATGAAGGAGTTACACTTTTTTCAAAAATGAAGCGAATCATAATTTATGAGGAGTTCCTCTTTTTTTCAAAAGAAAAATTCCTGTTTTTCTTTTCGTAAGTGGAGGTCCTCTGTTTTCAAAAGAAGAGAGTTAACTCGTTGATGCTAATATTTGTGTATTCAACGTAATGACCTCCTTTCATTCACGTAGCACATGTCAGTCACACCGCCCGGTCATAAGGAAAAGCGAATTTGTTTCATCATGATGAGGTACTCAAATGAAATATCTCATAAACGTGGAAGACATCATTGCACGACAGCTGTTACATCATACAAAGCAAGTTCTCTTCTCTTCTTGGCCGGTGCGTGCTATGCGCATTAAACGATGTTGTTAAGTTGTGGCGTAGCATTGTTACGAGTAAACTCTTAGTACAGAGTGGGTCACCGCAACTTGCTTATTTAGAACATCAATTTAAAAAAATAATAATGCAGATATATATTTAATTCCTAGAACAGCATCAAGTACAACATTTAAATTTTATGTTTACACAGTTTTTAAAATGCTATCACGCAGATGGCGTCCATTATTCACTGCGTTAATCGGACGCGGAACTCTTTCCAGCATATCGACGGGTATATTGGCGACAGCTTGACGAATGTTGTTCTTCAGATGAGCCAGGGTTCTAGGACGATCGGAGTGAACAATTGATTTTAGATAGGCCCATAAAAATAGCCGCAGGGGTGCTAAATTAGACGACCGTGCCGGCCAGTGTAGATCGCCCCTCAAGGAGATTAAGTGTCCTGGGAAGTGTTGCCGCAAACAGTCGCGCTGTGTGTGCGTAGCACCGTCCTGCTGCAACTATACATCTTCCACATCCATGTCGTTGAGTGTTGACAGAAAAAGCCCTTGCATCATGTGGACATAACGGTCAGAAGTCACCGAAACCCCGCGTCGGTTTTCTTCAAAAAAAAACCATGGAGCAATTATTCCAACTCGTGACAATCCACACCAAACAGTTACACGTTGTGAATGTCGGGGACGCTGATAAAGTTGTCTGGGATTATTAGGGCTCCACCAGCGCAGTTCTGCTTATTTCACATACCGAAATATGAAAGTGAGCCTCATCACTGAAAAAAATAAGTGTGTCGTGACGCATGCCAAGAAGCTCCCAGAGGATCGCAAAACAGAAACCCTTATCATGTCAATGTTTTGGAGAGACCTTGCTGTTCGTGGAAGTCCAGTTTTTTTTTTCTTCACATCACCAGTTTCCTTGAAGTTGTTTACCCATGAAACAATCGACTGCCGACAATGATTGAGCGACCGTTAGAAAAGTATGTCTCGACAGCGAACGCGCGATCCATCTTCATGATGCTACATGATGCTGACTAAACCAAGCGGAACTACAACTTTACGTTCCGCCCTCTAGAATGCGCCTACTCCCACTATCCTAAGAGCAAGATTGCTTTAGGGCGCCCAATTCAAATAAGCAAGTTGCTCTGCTCCACCTTGTATAGTAAATCAGTTCAAGTGTTCCTGTTTTTAAAAACCGAGGAACTGCAGTTTTGAAAAAGAAGAACTCTTCGTTTGAAAACAAAAAGAGGAACTCCTCATAAATAATGATTTGCTTCATATTTGAAAGAAGAGTAACTCTTTCATTTCATGAGAATGAGGTCTCAAATAAGGTACCTCACAAATGAGGGACCCATCGTTGTAAACAAGTTGGTTCTATTTCTCCTCACCTCATATGAATTAGATCTTTTGAGGCCTCGCAAATAAAACAGTTGCTCCCTCATTTTAATTTTAAAAGGAGATGGTACCCATCACTATTACAAAGTTTAGTATCTATTTATTATAAATGCTAAATGCATATTATATTTATGCATAAGATACCTAATACTGAAATTGTATATGCCATAGCCAATATATACACAAAGCGATTTAATAAAAAAAAAAAATTTGATTGAGTGGGAGACATTGCACTTGGTAACAAAAAGTCTCCGTTGTGTGAGTGTTGACATGTCTCAATTTATTTGTATCACACCATAGTAATAACACCATGTTGATAAATAATTTTATTGATAACTCATAATAGACCATGACATAATGATCAGTTTAAGTAATCTTTTATATTACAAATTTATTCACGCCCACGTTTTGAAAATTCAATCCGTCCTAAAAATAAATGTGTAAAATATTGACGGCGTCAAAGAAAATCTACTTCCATTCTGTTTTAGGTTTGTTATATTAAAAGAAATCAGAGAAATAATATGGTCCGAATGAAACCTACACAGTGGCGTAACAAGTCTGGTGCAGTAAGTGCCGCCCGCAGCGGACACCATATGATGTTCTACCATGTTGCACCGGGTATCATATGATATGATGTAATGCTTCACATTTAGTGCGTGATGCATGAAGCAAGGGGGTGTTCTGTCTCATTTGAAATAACCTCTTCTGAACTGTACTGGTGCTCAAGTAAACAAACAACCGGTCCTGGTGACTCATTATCTCGTTTCTGCCACAAATATCAACGCCCCAAGGCGAACATCATAATAATATAGTCGTCGCGAAACATTTTAGATAGAGGAGTGGGTAGGTATTGTGCGACTTTTTGGGACCATAGAAAGTTCTACGCACATGTGGACCATCCTTCTGCCAAATGTTGAAGTTACCGGCCTTTTTTGAAACCTTTTAGTAAAGCGACTTTTAGAAACAAGATAGAGATGTTGAGACTACGAAGCTGTTAAGCCTGTGCTTAACTGTTAAGCCTGTGCTTAACTGCTTTAAGAAGACTGTCTATGCCCTCGAGGAACTGTGTGATGTTCCGGAAACGATTGAAAGCAGATGAGCAGCTTGTGTTTATAGAATAAAGTCTAAGAAGACGTCAACCACTTTCAAACTATTTCAGATTCTTGGAATGAGCTTCTAGACGTCAGTTATGAAGATGAGAAGTCTAAAGGTCTTTTTAAAAGATAAAAGAAATAACCATGTTGTGGAAGCACTACAATTTGCAAAACACACTTGTGAAGAGATGTATATTCTTGTAGTAAAAAGAAGAAATGTCAAGAGAAAGAAAATTATGCCTGAAGAAAAGGCTGCAGACGAGCCGCTACTTTGCACCAAGAAATGAAAAGGTCAATGTTAGACACATTGGCAAGTTTCAACAAAAAATCGATACACGTTGCGGAGGCATGGAATGCACATCATACTGTTTTGCAGTCTTAGAGCTCAGCAATCTGATCGAATGCTCGGAAACTGAAGTTGTACAAAGTTTGGTTTAAAATTACGATTAGCATTTTGTAGATGATAGCCTTAGAGAAATTCCACGCTTAAGAAGATTTCTTATAAGCGCGCTAAAGTCAAAAGAAAATTATTCTTAACTTATGTGTTTCTGTTGTATCATATAAGAAGAGTTTTTTGAAACTCAAAGCTATTAAGAATTATCTCAGATCTACAATGAAACAAGTACGACTCTCTACCTTCGCCACTTTATCAATTGAAAATGTATCGATATAGCCTAAAATAATAGTCGTAAAAATTGTTTGTGTCGCATTTAAATGTTTCAAAAAATATATTTGTGGAGCTGATTTTTCTTGTACGTCGACAATATATTCTACGCCCTTCACTCCACTTTCTATGGAGAAGCCCCTATGGTTTCTCACACGCCGATTCTAACGAGTAGCAATCTTGCGATTTGGATGACTAATTTGGAGTTTCCAAATCCTTGGCACTGAACATGATTAAATTCAACAACCCCACTTATTAGATTTGGAGTCGATAACACAGTATACAAAAGATAAGAATATAATTCCGACATAAAAATGTAGGTAGTTAACTAGCAGTTTGTTATCAAAGTACTTATTAAGTTAATAGTTCATACTTTCTTAAAATAAATACCTAATAACAAATAAAATATGTAACACTTACCAATATAAAATAATAATGTACTAAATAATACAATTCTTTGAGGAGTCCTCATTGTAATATCAAAAAGACCATTTTAAACTCTTCATATAGTAACTAACTACTTCGATCGGTATGTATTATCTTCGTTTGCGAAAACTTAATTGGTCTAATATATACACATCTTGTTAATCTTTAGTCACTATACAAATAACCCGTATGATTGTAGGTACACCAAAATCACGAATAGCACTAATTCAATTTTCCGTAAAAGGCTGGGTCAAGTTCATGAACCGGTAATGGTCTGGAAAATTAGGTCGAAAACTCGATATTTATTACTGAAACTGGTCAGTTTTTCTACGAATTATTAAACATGTAATAACACCTATATTATTACGGATAATAAGAATGGCAAACATTTTTGTTTAATATTTAAATATGTAAATAACTTATTTACAATGTTAAGATACATACAATCTTGTTACTATACAAAACACCACAAACACTGCAAAGTAAACTTCCGCTGCTATGTTCACTATTCACTTGCGTGTGATTTTGTTGTCTTTCATGATTTGAAATATCTACTAAAGATGGCACCACACTGCAGCAAAGTCTCTATCTTACTGACTAACTGATTTAAATAATTTTGCAAAATAAATAAGGGTTACCAACATTGCACTATTAACAGTTAATATGTCAAATTGTTGTATAATCTACAGTCCTGTTTAAAAAAATCAGTATCACATTGGATAAAATTATCACTGCTAATATAAATTTGTTATATTTTTGAAGCTTAAACATTAATAAGATAATAAGGAATATAGGTATTTATTGCGTACCAATTTCACACATTGTATTAAAAAGAATTTCAATTATAATGCCAACTTTACAACTCTAACACTTTCATGTAATTAAAATTACAGAATTAGTTTTAATATTATATAACTAACCTTTTGAATCAAACTAAGTAAATCAAAATTTTTATTGTATTTACCAGCTTTCAACGTCTGGATAACAAAAGTTTTACTAATTCAAAGGACTTCAAATAAATAAACAAAATAAGAAATAATTATCATACAGGAACGGAAGAAAGTTAAATAAACGTAAATAATAAAATGATAGACCAGTATTTGGAGAAATTGGCAAGTGCCTGGAGCGTTGGGTGTGGATGTAGAGCCGGCGGTTCGAGCAGAGGCGGGGGAATGATAATTATGCAAAGAAAAAAAAGTAGTTCAGGAAGATAAGAGAAATTGTATAGAAGCGGAAATAGATGAAGACGGGCTAACAATGATGGTAAAAGGATTGGTAATACGAATGAAGTCGGTAATGAAGGCATTAAAAGAAATTATGAGAGATAATAAAAGAAAGTTGGACGAGAAGGAAAAGGAATGGCGCAGAGGAAAGAACGTGTTAGAGAAAAGGATAAAAGTATTGATGAGGACAGACAGACACGTGAAAGGAAGCTAAACATTACTGTTTGTGAATAGAAGGAGGAGGGGGATGACTTAATGAAGATTAATAAATTAATAAGAGACGAGTTGATGTGTACGGTGGAAATTAGAGAAACGATGAGAGTAGGATGAAAAGAAGGGAATAATAGAGGTCAACCGATAATTATGAAAATGGAAGTAATGGAAAGAAAAATGATGATGAAAAGGAGTGATGTGTTCATAAGAGACGATTTTTCAGAGAAGGAACAAGGTATACAGAGAAAAATCATGGCACAGTAAAAGAAAGAGGGGGTGAATACAAAAAGATTAGAGGTGCTTATAAGAAGGTATGGGTGGATAATGAAGAATTGATATGGAACGATGAAGAAGAGAATTTGCGGAAGTCTAAGGCGAGAAGAGAGGGCCGGCATAGAAATGGGAGGAAGGAATGAGAAGAGGGATAAAGGAGATTAAAGTGAATATGAGGGAGAGAAGAGTCTAGGAGGTGGACGAGGAAAGAAATGTAACAGGAGAAAGTTGTGAAAAGTGGAGGACAAGGGGTACAATATAAGAGAAATAGGAAGGGGGGAAGGAAATGCTATTGACGGGAGTGAGGACGGATGTAAGAGGTAAAATGGAAATAAAAGGGGGATTGTTAGAAATGAATGCTTCATTTGAGGTCAGGAAGAGGCAAGTAAGTTAAGAATAATGTGTTGGAATGTGCCAGGCCTGACGAATAAAATGTCGAGGGTCGATTTTAAGGTGTATATTGTGGTATTTGACGTTATTGGACTTGTGGAGACGTGTGTAGAAGATAGAGAGTGGGATAAGGTGGAAAATCCAGGGGGCTAAGAGGGTTCATCTACAGGGGAGGGTTTGTAGAGGGATACTTACGGGAGTTAGTCGGGGAATTGTCGAGGAGTTGCAAATTGAGAATTGAGATTGGGAGGGGGCATATGGAAAGGATATTAATTTAGGGCGAATAAGGAAGTTATTTACGCTGGTGTATGTGAATAAAGAATGGAGTACATTTATGAGTGAGGTGAGTGATGGATGGAAAATTATGGGACATAACGGCAATTATAGGGTATTGGAACATGAGGATAGGAGAAAAGGAAGGAAGTTGAATGGGAAAGGAAGAAGTGTACGTGAAAAGAAAGTCAAAGAATAAGGTGACAAATGGGGTAGGAAGGAAGTTCTTGGAATGGATGGAAGAAGATGGGTGGTGTGTTGGAAATGGTTGTACGGAAGGGGATTGGGATGGTAATGTGACGATTAGGAAGCATGGTGGAAGATCAAAACTCGATTATATAGTGATGAGTGAGACGGATGGAGATTGGCTGGATACATGAATATATGAGAGTCGGTGAGACGATGGAATCCGATCACTTCCCTATTGAAACTGAATGAAAAGTGTGGATGAAAGGAGAGAGTGTATGTGACAAAAATGAGAAGGTAAATAAAGTAGCTGGAGGATATGTATGGAATGGGAATGCGAAAAAAGAGTTGTCTAAAAGGCTAAGAAGGGTAAATTGAGATGGAATGAATAGTATAGATGAGGTTGCAGGAGAGGTTGAAGGGATGCTAGATAGGAGGACTGCGAGGAAGTGGGTGATGAATAGTAAAGGAGGAAAGAGTGAGGTGGATGAAGAATGGATTAAGAAGAAAAGGAAAGTAAGAGAGATACTGAAAAAGGTAAGAGAAGGGGAGGAATATAGTAGTGCTAGAGAGGAGTGGAGAAATGAAGAAAAGAATATAAAAGAACGGAGGAGGAGGTGAGTAATTTGAGAGTTGAAAAGGATGTATGGAGTTATCTGAAAAGAAGAGGGATAGTAGGAAGAAAATTAGAAAGGTGTAAGATTAACATAGGGGATTGGGAGGAGAAATGTAGGAGAGTAGGGTTTGTAGAGGAAAATAATGGTATGTGTGATAGAGAGGAAGAAAGGTTTATGGAGAAGATGGAAAGGAGTGAGATTAAGGAAAAAATTGTTGTATGAGCGTGTTTGGATGAGAATAAATATGTGTATTATTATGTAAATATGTGATTATTAAATATGTTTATTATTAAATTATTTATTTACTGATTTTAATGGTACTTTGTATAGAATCCGTATGCGGGTGGAAACTCTACACATAGACGTTTTGGGTTTTCATAGTTGATATTTTGGGTTCATAATTGATATAAAGATATCTATTCCAGGCCTATAGATTTCACAATATTTGTAGATATACGGCGTTTTCTTTCTAACATTTACTAAATCCTAAAATATGTTATCGTCAGATTAAAGTTTTGACTATGCAAAAGAATTAGTATGGTGAAACATTAAAATATAAAAAGGGCTCAACCGGGATTTGAACCCGGGACCTCTCGCACCCAAAGCGAAAATCATACCCCTAGACCATTGAGCCGTAATAAGATGGTTGTTCAAGTTTTAATTCTATCTTTTACCCAACCCATACGTCATGCTAAGTTTTCCGCAACATGACCACGTTGGACAACAACTGTGTACGGGTCTTTTTACGTAATATTGATATCGGTTTAAACTTGAATTTTAAACAACGAATGTTCCAAAAGAAAAACCACTTCTTCAGAAAAAAGTAAATATCTTGACCATATTGTTGTCTTGAAAGTTTAGCGGCTGATCCCAAAAATGTCAGGAGCATAAAGCCAAAAATATTGAGCAAGTTGTTGCTCCAATTCTGAGCTACTTCTTTCAAGAAGGAAAGTTCATTCTGGACATAGGCGTCAGTATTATGAGCAATTAGACTTTGCTGGCGACGAGAAAGTCATTGTAACTTCTGAAAAGTGGTACCGACACCAGAGACAAATAACTACAGAAGGGACTTGTTAGCAAATTCTGCTACGATTTGTTTACACTGCTTTGAATCGGTTTATGGAATACGACTAATTTAGAAATACAATTTTAGTATGGAACATGATGTGTGATATAATTTAGATATTAAAATAACATGGCAACACTGTATAATTTAGCTAAACAGATTTGACATTGTAAGGGCCTTCCTTCCAGAGTTAGATCACGTTTTGAAACATTTAAGCTTATTAAATGACTAGTAAAAGGAATTACGACTTTTATTAAGGATAACTAAACAAAACATGGTGTCAGGTGTGAAAAGAAATTAATGATTGAAAAAATAATTTGCAAATTACGTCGTAATGGAATTTGCATTGAAAACACCGGACGATTTAAGGCTAGGAGAAAATAGTGGAATCAAGTGCTTGGAAGATGTGGAAGAAAAAATTTGAGTTTGACATGAAAGCAACAGGTAAAATGAAATTATAATGTGAAGAAGACTAAATTGCTATATTTCTAATTATAGCCATTTATTGCTATATTTCCACTGAAATTAAAACATTAGAACATGTATTAGAATCCTTTGATAAGCATTTTTTACCTAAATGTAATCCAGCATTTTAAAAGATTAAATTTAATCAAATGCATCAGAAAGAGATAGGACCTATAGGAACCTTTTTGCAGATCTAAAGAAACAAGCAAATCATTGCAACTTTGTATGTACATCTGCAAATTGTAAAACTAGCAGATCTAAAGAAACAAGCAAATCATTGCAACTTTGTATGTACATCTGCAAATTGTAAAACTAGTTATCAATTTTGAATGATACAAGATAACTTAATTATTGGAATAGCAGATAAATCAATACAACAAAGGCTACTAAGAGAACCAAATTTACCATTGCAAAAACATCGATTTCTGGAAATTAGTAAAGTTCACCCTGACGCGCAGAACGCATCAGTACAAGTGGAGCAAGAAGCCTACACAATGAAAATAATTCATCCCAACAAGTTTATTCTTTAAAATGTCAAACTGATATAGAATGTAATAAGTGCTCGTATCATCACGTAAAAAAACAGATGTCCAGCCTTTAATAAGATCTGTAATTTTTGTGAAGGGAAAAATCATTTTGCGACAGCATGTTTCAAAAACAAAGGTCATGGGACTATAATATGTAATAAAGAAGTAGATACTGAAAGGAATACAAATATTGAAGTAGGAGTAATAAAAAGGAATCAAGAGACTATTTATGCAGAAACTAGTTCACGCATAAATATGGAAGAAGATATAGAGAAACAAGAAGAATACTGTAATGAATTATTTATACATATAATAAAGGGAAAGGATGGTATGAAAATTTGGAAATATTGGGTGATGTATAATTCAAATTGGATATTGGAGCTGAAATATCGATCCTGCCACGTAATCTTTTTTATCTTATAGCAAATGATAATATTAAGTTAGAACCAGCAAGAATTTATATAGTTACTTTCGGAAATTATATTTTAAAGGCAATAGGGCAAGTATCTTTAAATTGCACGTTTAATAATACTTTACATTGTGTTAGCTTTCTAGTTGTAGATATAAATTGTTCACCTATTCTAGGATTAGCCGACTGTCTTAAATTTGAAATGATAAAAAAGATTTATAATGTAGGTAAATCATTACCTAAAGCTAAAGCAGATCTGTTAAAGGAATTTCCTGAATTGTTTGAAGGTATAAGTAAAATTCCAGGGTTACGTAAAATGAAATTAGGAAATGATGCTGTACCATCAATTCAGTATCAAAGAAAAGTTCCAATCGCTCTTCATGACAAATTAAAACCATTAGATGACTTAGAATCTAGAAATATAATATCTAAAGTTGATTATCCTACGCAATTGGTCAATAACTTGATAATTGTAGAAAAACCTAATAAAACATTACGTTTGTGCATCGATCCAAAACCACTAAATAAATATACGACAGCATTTTCCTATTCCCTAGAATGAAGATATTCTGTGTCATTTGACAGGGAAATCAATATTTACGGCCATAGATATGAAAGAAGGATTTTGGCAACGATAAAGATAGTTCTGATTATTGCACTCGTAATCAGTTGTACGTTTAATTCTCCTTTTGGACGTTATAAGTTTCATAGAATGCATTACGGCATTTCTTCGGCACCTGAAATTTTTCAAAAAAGGTATCTATGTTTGCTGATATACCGGGTGTAGCAATACACTTTGATGACATTATTTTATTCGCAAGCAACAAAATTGAACATGAGACTGAATTTTTAGAAATCATCCGTCGCACAGTAGAGTATAATGTTAAGTTTAACAGTTCTAAAATTCAATAAAAGTTAAACGAGGTTACTTTTATGGATCAGTGTATAAGTAAAAATTATATTAAACCTGATTAAAAAATATTTCCGCAATATCGGCAATACAAAGCCCAACCAATAAAACTGGATTAATGCGAATTCTTGGATTATTTAAATTTTTCTGTAAGTTTGTACCAAATTTATCCAATCTTACGAGTAATATTCGTGAGTTAACTAAAGACAATAAAAAAAATTGTATGGACTGATAAAGAAGAATCGGAATAAAAAATTTTAAAGGGTTTGATTACCAAGCCAACTCTAAAAAAATTTGACCCACATGATGAAATACTCATCCAAACAGATGCTTCCAGCCAAGGAATTGGTTATTTTTACTTCAGTCGTCACATCCAGTGTCATACGCATCGCATTGTTTAACAAAGAGTGAAAAACGGTACGCACAAATTGAAAAAGAACTTATGGCAGTAGTTTTTGCATGTGAAAAGTTCCATAATTTTATATATGGTCTAGAAGTTGTTGTACATACTGACCACAAACCGTTAATAGCAATATTTAGCAAACATTTAGATAAAGTATCAAACCGCCTGCAACGTATGCTACTTACATTTCTGATATATGATGTATCAGTAATATATAAGCCAGGGAAGGAAATGTATGTAGCCGATACATTACCCCGGTCTTACATCAAAGACCCTGTTGAATAAGATCCAGAATTGTTGTATATTATACATTCGTTATCTATAAACTTACCCGTCACTGCTGAAAAATGACAACGTTTTCAAGATGAGACCTTTGACGGGACATTGAAGAATTTATTTCTAAATATATTTGTCAGGCAACCCAAGCTTCAAACTGCAAAGAACCTGTTAAATCGCACGATTTACCAAACTGACCATGGGATAATTTATTTACTGACATGTGAATGTAAAGGCAGAAACTATATAGTATTAATTAATTCAGTTTCAAATTGGATAAAAGTTTCAGAAATTAAAAATAAAAATTCGGAAACTGTAGTAACTTTCTTGAAACATGTGTCTTCAAGATTAGATGCTCCAGATCGGCTATATTGTGATAATGTTCCATCTAATAGCAAATTAATGCAAGAATTTGCAAGTGAATGGAACTTCAAATTAATATTCTCAAGTCCGCAGCATCATCAATCAAATGTCTTACAGCAAAAGCTGTAGATATATTAAAATGCATGCTAAAGAAAGGTGCGAATAGCCAGAATTTGGACCTAAATCTGTTCGAATATCGTAACAGTCCACAATGTCAAACGGGATATTCGCCTGCGCAACTACTACTAAATCGAATACTAAAATAAAAAATCCCTGTAGCATCGGAAAATTTAGAGCCAAAAATTATAGATAAAATGAAATTAGAGAAAAGCATGTATCAAAACAAATGGTTCAAAAACAACAATTTGATAAAAGCGCTAAAGAACTAGAGGTGCTTAAAGAGGGTAAAACTGTTATGACACAAGACATTCAGAATCACACATGGTCACTAGGTAGAATTGTAGAAATATGTAATGACAGATCTTATATTGTAAAAGATACAAAAGGGAGAAAGTATAGAAGAAATAGAAAATTCTAAATAATACTCATTTGATTTACAAACATATACAGAAACCTAACTTAGATTTAATTTATGAAGATTTAGACAGAAAATGATTTAATAGTAATGCAATGAAATTAAAACATGATTTAAAAAAAATGGCACTTAGCGAGATATTAGCGGTGCTGATAAAGCCAAATTTAAGTGCGGTGATAAACTAATAATACGGAAAGCAGGTAGCAATTATTAACGGAGTTATTCGCGCCGCTGTTACTATTGTCTAGTGACTATCCCTAACCTGGTTCACAATTTAGTTCGAAGCACCCACTCTACAAATAGGTAACACAGCAGGTTGCGCTCCTATTACCATTGCCGAGTGAACGTCACCAACCCTACGGCACGTTTATTAGAAGTATACACCTGTATTAAAAGTATGCGGTAAACGGGGATACGGCAGATTCGTAACACAACAGGTTGCGTTGCTGTTACTGTCGTCTAGTGACTATTTCTAACCCCGTGAACTAATTAGTTAGACGCACCCACTCTACAGATAGGTAACACCCATTGGTTGCGCTACAGAGCACCAGCAGCGCAACGGGCTACAGACAGGTTGCGCTGCTGTTATTCTTGCCGAGTGACTGCTACTAACCGGACGGCACGTTTATCAGGAATATATACTTTACTGTAGCGGTGGACGGAGTATTCGTAAAACAGTGGGGGCACGCTGTTACTTAAGCGATGATCACAAGCTTATGCTAATAGTATACATTCTAACCGGTGTGGCGAACGGAATACTATAGACGCGTAACACAGCTGGTTGCGCTGCTGTTACTGTTGTCAAGCGTCTACCATTAACTCCGCGGCAAACTAGTTAGTAGTATCCACCCCCTATTGACACGTAACACAACAGATTGCGTTGCTGTTACTGCTGTTGAGTGACCTAATTACGCCTAACCTCGCGACACACAGTTAAAAGCATATGCTCACGTATACTAGGAAAAGAGTAGGAAGAAGCTATTCATAAATACATGCATACGGTCTATCATACGGTATAACGGAGAAAGCTACGCAATATAACTAAGTCAAAAACACACGCAATGTAATTAAGTCGATGTAAGCTATATCATGTTGCTTACCAAAACGTATACCGGTAGACGAATGTCGCTGTATGATGCTGGCTCGGCTGGTGCTGCTGCGAAGTTGATTATATGGCTCGAAGAAAGGAACTTAATTTAAAATACTAAAGGCGGGGCCATGAGCCATGTGTATATCTAGCTGTTTGGCACAGAACGTGTGAAAGTCGACACACATCACGTTGTGGCCCGCTACGGGAACTCATACAAAAGACTGGACTCGCGAGAGTTAAATCAAAATTAAATTATAGCATGATTAATAATACCTAATACACGGAGCACAGCAATTAAAAGATATACTATTATATTGATGCGTACCAGTCATCAGCGACAATCAATCTTTGCTTTGATGCATTATTCGTATAATTCTTTCTTAAAAACTAGTGTTCATTTCTTCGCTTTCTTCCACACTTTATGTTCAATTCGACGAGGAGCAAAAACATTGCCGGCTTAGGACGCCTATTAAGCCATAGTTGGAGCAGAATAATAATGGATACCAGGAGTCGCATTCGTATCGAGTGTGACCCGAATGGCCACATGTCCAGCATAGTCCTAGTTCAACAGGTAGGTAACGGACGTTCGATGCATTTTGTAAGGTGTGAGCTTCACCCTCGGTCTGCGTACTTTATTCTCTAGTTGTTATGTAGCTGATGTGCTGATAGATCTCGGCAGTTCAATACTGTAATGGTCGAACTCTTCCAAACATTCACCAGCATCCCAGATTATAGAGATGGAGCTGGATGAATCAGTTCTGCTCATCTTGTTCTTCCTGTAATAATAAAACAACGCCTGCGACAGAAAAATTATTTAAATATTTACGTAATCGGTATATTTATACAAAAACTCATATCTTAAGCATGTTTCATAAACATCGGTATTTTAACTGTTTTGTTTTTTTCGCAAAACAAAATAGAATAGCAATATTTTTATTTACATAAATAAATAAAAAGATTTTTTTCATCTTGACCTGGTGAGAAATCTGTTTAAACCTCAGGTGGTTAGCTATATTGGATGTGCAGATGCAATGGAGGGGTATTTTGCCAGTTCTATTTGCACCTGTCGAATTTTTGCCGGCGCTCCCGAATCCACCGGTGGAGTTCAGGGCATTTAATCCACTCACATTCATCCTCCCCTGGTTTAGGCGGACGGCCTCTAGCCCTGCCTCGGACTTTCTTAACACTGTCATTCCCTTTAAGATAGCTTTTGTTGCCATCTGTAGGTGCATTTTCTTCAATTGAAGGCCATCTCTCCTCCCACCTTCTACCCCGTGGACAGCTTGCTTCATACATGTCCCTGTCAAACAAAAAAAAAACTAATGAGCTCTTTTATATCCTTAACATGAACACGGTCGAACAGTTTTCCTTGTTCATTCTTTAATCGGTAAACTACGGGTGAATATACTTTTAGAACGGTGTAAGGACTGGCATACTTTGGAGCGAGTTTGGATGCAAAGTCTCTAATAGCGGAGGATAAAAGAAATTCATGTTTCATTACTTTATCACCAACTTTGCACCACCAATCACGTCGTCTAAATTATAATAATGTTCCTGCCGGTTAAATGGAGATTGGTGTTCTCTTTAACAACAGTGCAATAGATAGTCTATGCGAAGTGGATTGGGGATTCTATACGATACTATACTCAGTGACAAATCTTCAAAGTTTGATCCAGGGACCCGCAAAAGCCGACCCCGAGCCCCCTCTCCCCACCCATATTCACGTGATCCCATATTACCGTGTTCCCATATTCCCGTGATCCAATATTCCCGTGTTCCCATATTCACGTGATCCCATATTCCCGTGTTCCCATATTCCCGTGTTCCCATATTCCCGTGTT
>WYDF02224206.1:0-21147 GCA_009867245.2 Adranes taylori
TGATGATGACTACAAGACACGTACTAAGGCGAGATAGAAAAAAATGTCATAACATGTATCCTACATCTTCATATACCTATACGTATTATAATTTTTGGCTTAGTGGCCACCCTTAGTGAAAAATAAATTTGACATATAATGTATTTATTGACAATCTAAGTTGTCTGTCTTTTTTTAACCCAAAACTAAAATTTGTAGAAGAAGTCTGTCTTTCTGGGAGCGATTGTTCCTTCAAATGATTAAGTTAATTATTAATTATCAATATTATGATAAAACATGGATGGGAATGGAAAAATATGGCCCTTTAATATGGCCATATTTTTAAATTCCATATTTTTTATTTACTTTTGATTTTTGAAGAATTCAGGTAAATTTTTAATAAGATTTGTTAAATTGCCTAAAATATTCTCCCATTGTTGGTGGACACATGTTTTCATTAACAAAACTATTGAATTTTTTTATTTTGTTAACATTCTAAGCATCATACTAGGAGGCATTCAGTTATAGTGTAGGGAAATTGACTAATTTTTCCATTTTTCAAACAAAATTTAAAAAAAATTTTTTAATGTCCAATAATCATTTTTCTTTTGGTACTCCATGGCTAGTTGTTGGTCAACTTGTGAGCGAAGGAAGACTTTTCATCAAGTACTTATTATTTTCTCATTGAAATGTTAAAAAAAATTTTAGAAACAAATTTTTTAAATCTTGTTATATTCAGATAAGAACGGCGTTACATCCTCTTTAAGAAGTATACTATTTTTAATTTGGATCATTTCCTTGCCATTGTAGTAACTTCGAATAACGACGCAAAACGTCGAAATCTAGATTGTCAGAAATTTATTTAAAAAAAATTTTCATTAAAAGTATATTTGAAGATTGGATTACTTGGTTTTCTTTTTTTTTCTTTAGCAAAAATATTTTCAAAAATTTATTTTTGTGGCAAATTGTTCCTTAAGATTCCCTTTTTGAATTACGTATTAACGATTTGCAGTGATTTGACTACAAGACAAGACACGTACTAAGGTGAGATAGAAAAAATTGTCAAAACATGAATCCTATATCTTTCACATACCTATACGTATTACATACGAGTACGGTATATGAAAGATAAAAGTAGTGTCCACAGTTATATGATCCCTATCAGTAATGCGTTTGCGGAACGCATTTTTTCTCTTATGGAATCCGTTTGGATGAGTGAGACGGATAGCATGTGCTTAAACTTAGTTAAGCCCAAACTGGGAATTCGAATTAATTTTGACATGGATTGTGAAAATTTTTATTCATATCTGAAAACTTCAGAACAATTTAAGTTTAGAGACTAAAGTTTTTCAATAGGCTAGAAGTATTTATTTAGTAAACCCCTGGTCTATCCGCTCTCACGACTTTCTTCCATATCCAATTTTTTTTTCTCTGCGGTTCAACATCGGCGCAATGTTGGTAACCCTAGAATACATAAAATGACTTACCACAAATCATCCGAACTTTGGCAAATCACATATCCATTTACATTACAACAAATTGTTATTTAATATATTTGTTATTAATATTGTAAAAGAACATATTTTAAGCACTTTAGCAGGTAGTTTGTGAATATTAATTGAAGTTATTACTAACTTAAAATTAAACTAATTATACTTGTATGCAATTAATATTATTAAAGTTATGGCTTAGTTGTTTGTTATATTAAGTGAATTAGGTCTAAGAGAAAACGACGTTCTACAAAGACAATATTGATTTAAGATGAAAGAAAACAATTGATAAAAAGTAAACAGAGATTATTACTTAGACACTTCAATTCATTAAGTTGATGTATGTTGATCAAGTAAAGTACAACTGATAATAATAATTTTTTCTTTGTAGTTATGTAGCCGAACGAATAAACAAAGTTATTTGTTTGTTCGCTAACGGCGGATACGATTAAATAATATGAAAAAAAAGAGTTTATTGTCCCACATAAAAAGGAAGTTTAAAATTTATGGCACATATAATGTTGTGCCATAAATTGCACAACATTATATGTTGTGCTCACGCGCTAATGTAATGTTGCAACTTTTTCCTCAGAAGACACTGACAGTTGCTTTATTGTCACTGACGTTTAAGTCAATGTGTCGCATTATCAACAAAAATTAATAAGTTTCGTCAGTTTCCAGTCAGAATAATAAGTTTTTGCGTTTTGCTACAGTTTGTTTGTCTGAACTTTTTGAATTTTGGAGTACTGTTTCGAGTAGTAGCAGATTTTAAGCATCATGGTTATGGTAAACATCTTTCTTCAAGCGAGAAATTGTTGATACTTCAAGTATTTTAACAAAACAGCATGTGTGACTGCAGCAGTGGCAGCAACAGCGGAAACACTGGGCGTCAGTTGCCGAACTACCGCCAAAGAAGAAACCGGCATCAGGATTAAGCGGAAAACTACGCAATTCCAGGCTGGTGAAGTACGATCAAAGAGTTCAAGAAGCTCTATGCCGCCAAGTTCATGCTTTATTTTTGAAGAATACGCCACCAACACTGAATTCCATTCTGCTAGCAATAAATGCAGGCCCTGATTTGTCAAATTTTAGTAAGGAAACACTTAAAAGACTTTTGCATGAAATTGGCTTTGAATTTCAAAAAAACTGGAAGAAACAGTCTACTTATTGAGCGAGACGATATAGTTAGATGGCGTCACCGTTACCTAAGGGAAATAAAAAAGTACCGAAGCGGGGGCAGAACTGTAATTTACCTTGACGAATCCTGGGTTACTTGTGGACACACAGTTCAAAAAGCATGGACCGATAGCACCGTCAAATCTCATAGAGATGCTTTTGTCAGAGGACTTTCAAGTGGTTTGAAACCACCAAGCGGAAAAGGCCTTCGAATCGCTTTAGTCCATGCAGGCAGCATCGATGGGTTTGTTGATGAAACGGAGGATACGTTCCTCTGCAAGAAAAACACCAAAGACGTACATGACGAAATTGATGGCGAATATTTTGAGAAATAATTTTCAGAAAAATTGTTACCAAATCTTCCAACAGCTTCAGTAATTGTGATGGACAACGCAAGGCACCATTCCAGAAAGAAGAAATCCCTACAACAAGTTGGATAATGGCACGAATAATATCCTGGCTACAATCAAAAGGAATTGTTCCTGATGACAATATACTAAAAAAGAATTGCTACATGTCGTGCAGTGTGAAAGATATCATTTCGATGCTTACAAGATTGATGAAACAGCAAAGCAGCATGGTCACGTAGTGTTAAGATTGCCTCCGTACCACTGCGAACTAAATCCGATAGAATTAATTTTGTCTCCAGTAAAGGGACATATTCATAGACAATTTATATAGCGGAGTAACAATTCTTGATTTCTTATCAAAACTTATTGTTTATTTTTTATGTTAATAAATTGTTGCTTTGTCTAGTTTTAATATGTACAATAATGAAAAATCTATTTCATCCACATAAATGCTTTTATATTCTATAAAATCTTTGCTCCTATTTTATCAAAAATATGGGGAATATTTCATAATTGGTAAACGGCATTAATGTCCTCCATATAACTAATAATGAATTTATAACATGGGTTGGACTTTTTATAACCATTTCATACAATCTATGTGCTGAAAATATGAATAATATTTAAATAGCAAAATATTTTGTTACTAAATTGAACTGGAATATTGAATTATTCATAATACAGATGATGATGTTTTATCATTATTTATGTAACATTAAATATAACCAATTGCTAAACGCTAACCCCACGTACATTTTTGATGTGAATGTATATTGCATCATCTGATTATCCACGCGATTATTCGGCTATTACTTAATCCTATAGTAAAAACAAATATCTCTTGAATATGATTCGACTATTTTTAGGGTGTGTAGAAATGCGTTTCTAATTGTCAGTATGTTATTCTGTAATGAATTATTTGTGTCCTATTTAGAGCCCAAAGGGGAAGTCAAATAAATATGAAAATTTCGGATGGGGATTTTGCGGTTTTTTATGTGTTAAAAGACTAACATTTGGCAACACTAACAATTGGTCAAAGATTTCGATTGTTTTTAGTCTAAAATTGACTGAACTTACTAACATTGGTAAAAGATTTAGGAGGGAGGGGGGTTCTAACCCCAAACACCACATTGGGGCGCCAGTGGGTTTTTTTAATATAAGTAGAACGGGTGCCATGATTTTGTACCTACGTTTTGAGAATATTCTCACGCTTAATTAATATTTTTTAACAAAACCTTCGTATTTTGTTGTATGAGGTATTTCCTATAGCGCTTCTACAAGTGCAGAAAAATTTCGTCGATTTTCGTTTTCTCGTTTTCGCTTTAATTAATTAGTATCGACAGTATAGGTTTTTCAATTCCTTGGACACGCATCTTTTCCCCATGCGCACTATTTGCATGCTTTGCCGAAATTGCATGTTTTTCCAATTTGCCACTTTTTTCTAAAGCTTTTTTATAAGTCTTAAATGGTACAATAAAAAAACCACCAGATTTTTGAAAAACTTCAGGATAATTTTTTAAAAATATTTCACAATATTTGCAAAAAGCTCCCACACGAGAGACGGCATAATATAGCCAGTTATATTTTCCTTTTCACTTTGTCATATAATTGTAACGCCTTTTTTATCTTTCATATACCATTTACGTATATGAAAGATAAAAAAGGATTCCTATACAGATAAAGGAAAGGATGTTTTGACAAGCATAGGATCCATGTTTTACCAATTTTTTTATTTCACCTTAGTACATCTCTTGTATTCACATCAGTGCAAACCATTTATACGTAATTCAGAGGAGACTACAAGGAACAATTGACAAAGAGACTACAGGGAACAGAGACTACAAGAAACACCAAAAATTTTCAAAATAATTTTTTCTTGCTTAAAAATTTTAAAGAAAGTCGTATTTCTCGGTGTCTATGCGTACGTACGGACATACGTTCAAGAATTACTCCTAACCTCTTGGACCACTTTGCGTGAAATTTGGTACACAGGTACATATAAGTGTACCGCAAGAATGATTTAATAATTTTTTTTATTAATCCAATATGGCGGAAATGCTCAATTTTATTCAAAAGAAGTCCGATCTCTCTCTTGTACAGAACCCGACGTTGCTACGTTCAAAGTTTGAAAATATTTTTCAACATATCTCAAAAGCTGTAACAGATAGGACATTCGAATTAACTTTGTTTTATAGCGTACCTAAAAGTGCTTCGATTTAATTTGAAACATTTTTTTCTAAAATGTCAATATAACATATATAGAGGGTACTTTTTTTTGAAAATTTTGCGGTGCATATTCTCGAAAAGTTTCGCAGTATTTTTTTTCAAATTTCTAGTACCGAAAGACACTTTAATATTTAAGGGATTAAACGAGTTCAAAAAAAAAGGATTACTTAGCATTGGGTTAATTTGACCTTGAAGTAAAAAACTGCTGCCCTAAATATCTCGGTTGCTATGAAAGTTGGAAAAATAAAACTGGGGAGCATGCGTATGTTTTAGAAGCCTCAATTGCATCAATACGAACAACTGAATTCCCTGGACCTATTTTGAGCAATAAGTTTTCTTTAAAAAACTTTTTAGTAACAGCCTGTATATTTTTATACATTTCGATAGCCCTTGCAGCTCTATTTAAAATTATACCACATGCTAGGTCTAACTCTTATTGTTTCAAAGATATGACTCTTAATAATTTAAAATTTCGCAACTTGCCGCCATGGCAACCGACATTCAACATTCATATATAAATATAAGGCTTAAGTAATAGCACATATATTCAAAGTTACAGGAAAAAATATTTTACGTTGTAGGAGACCTATAAGCCATATAACCTGGTGCTTCTTCAATTGAATAAATGTTGTTATCAGTGGCGGGTGCACATTATAATTTTGGGAGGGGTTCAAAATGATCATTTTATTCAGAAATTCAGTTTTAAAACTAGAACACTGAAATTTTGATCGCATATAGTATCTTGTATTATGCCTCGAAAGAAATTAATATCATGCCGGAAACTTGTATAGAACGTGACGTTGCCACGTTTAAAATTTTACCAACTTTTCGATATATCTCTGGAACTATAATAGATAGAATACTTGAATGAACATTATTATATAGACTATCAAAAGCTCGTTCAATTTTATTTGAAACAATTTTTGTAAAATTACAATTTAACGTATTTACAGGGTATTTTTTGTTTTGTAAAATTTGCGATCCATTTTCTCGAAAACGGCTACCGTACTACATGAAATATCTCAGTTCCTATGAAAGTTAAAAAATAAAACTTGGGGAACATGCATAAGACCCAGGGATTTCAATTTTGCGCAAAGCGAAAGTAGGAAAGTGTAACTCAAAAAGAGCAGTAGGGAAAATATATGTCAAAAACGACAGCAGGCCGCGCCAAAGCGGGACAGCGAAGCTATCCGCGTCGTAGGCAAATATGGGAACCGGGGATTCATAGGTAGGCGATTTATACGGAAGGCGATTTATAAATTAGACTAATTTTGAGAAATTTACCCTAAAAAACTATTGTGCTAAATGAATTTAATAAACGAGTTATAGCTGACAGTGAAAATTAAAAGATTTAACTTTTGTTTTATGCAAGATATAACAATAGTACGACTTTCAGTATATGAAAGATGGCGATCACGTCCACGAATTTTTATTGTCAATATCTCCATCTTCAGTTTCTTGTCTTAAATTATTACTACTAAAAGTGCCACTACTATGCGCTTCTTCTTCATGACTTGGTGCATAATCCTTTTCAGTATCTACCTTCTTCTTTCGGAAAAAGAAGTAATAGTTTCTTGTACCGGTCAACTTTTCATCAACAAAGCTATCCACCCGTACGAAACCCCAAATGGATCCCAAATCTAGTAGAGGGGTTCCATTAGTTTTCGTTTACGTATTTGGGACATGTATTAGGTCAAATAAATGAGATAAGTGGGTAATGTGCAGCGGTCGTTTACGTGCATGTGTGTTAGAAAATCGATGAAGAGCTAATTGGCGTAAGTAATAATGACCAACGGCTGTGAGCGAAAGCGTGCTGTATGAAATTAAGTAAATGGTAGAAACAGACGGTGGCACTAATTGCGCAAGGAACCATCATGGCCGATTATAGTTACTTAAGTAGGGTCGCAAGTAATTAAGCGAAAAACCTTAGATTTGCATAGCAGTATCAATAAAAGTAGGGGAACTAGTGTGAAAATTTCTGATAAGAATCTTTGTAGGAAAATCGGTGTAAACCAAAGTGGGGACCGGTTTGGGTAAAATAACTAGCAAAGATCGGTGTAATCATTTTTGGGTCAGTCGTGAACAAGAATTTTCTATTACATTAGAAAGTCGGAATCGCTTTCGGTCGTTTTTTTAAGGTAAAGTTAGGAATTAAGTAGAATTATTATTAAATTAATTCGAATTGTTATCAGAATTAAATTCGAATTATTATCAGAATTATATTAGAAGTATTAGCAAATTAAATTGGAATTATTATTAAATTAAATTACAATTATTATAGACAATCAGCTTATTATTCAAATGTTGTGTGCTGCTGTTACATGTTGTTGCATATGCCACCAATGTGAAGCCACCAATGTACGTGCCTACGTTTATCTTATTTAATTACTTCTAGGCATTTTTATTGATCCTATTTCCGACTTATTTTATCTGCATTTATTATTTGATATGCCGCTATAATTTATTCGAACTTTAACCAGAGATTATTTCTAATTTTCTGTGTTGTTTATTTAACTTGCAATTTTATTAATTTATTGTTATAATTTTCTAAATCTATTTTAATACATTGCCTTTAAATTTATCTTGCGTTCTTATTTATTCACGCCTTTACCTGTGTGAAATAAACCTTAAGAATTCGTAATAGTTGTAACCGGCCTTTCAGCCATCTGCTACCCCCTTACCAATCAACAAAGCTATCCACCCGTACGAAACCCCAAATCGATCCCAAATCTACTTGAGGGGTTAGGTTCGGACCTGGAGTGGACGAATCGACGGATATCATACCTTAACTAAGACGTGGGCAAATTAAATAAATAAAATTTATATACACATTTTCTTTTTTTTTAATATTTATTGTATAGAATTATTTTTATTTCATACATTATGTTAAGAAAACTCATTCTTCCTTTTGCATTTTTTTTATTCAGATCTACGGTTGCGATGTCGTACATTTTTTAATTTTCAAATGTGAATTTGTTCCTAGTAACAGTTAATATACTTTTATATTTTTTGAAAAG
Organism: Adranes taylori; assembly: GCA_009867245.2. Lineage (NCBI taxonomy): Eukaryota > Metazoa > Arthropoda > Insecta > Coleoptera > Staphylinidae > Adranes > Adranes taylori. Next base: position 8,239 of record WYDF02224206.1, read on the forward strand.
CTACTCTCTACGTCAGCTAAGATTAACGGTGCATATTTAAAATTGTGAAGCACCATGTCGTTATCAACTTTAAACTCAAAAACTAATAGGCCCCTGGCTTTATGAAAACCATTGATAGGTTTCATAAGACAAACTCATACATTTTGTTCAAACTTGACTTAACATTTTTATTTCTTGTTGGTATTTAATTTTTTTATGCAACTTAAACCATTTTCAGTTTTTTTTTTCATGAATTTTGTATATATTCATGAACATAATTGTTTTGGCTTTTCAAAATTTGCATTTACTGTGTCAAATTAGAAAAATGCACTGAATACATTCCGTGGAAAACCCCATTAAAGAATCTTATTTGTATGTTTACCTCGAAAATTTAGGGATAGGTTCCGTAATTTTAAAAAATCGCATAAAACCAAAACAACAAGGTATAGTGCGCATAAAATTGAGGAAATATAGTGGGACTAAAACCATTTTCAAATAACCGAAAAAAAATTTATAAAACACAAAGCTTCTTGGATTTTATATTTAATTCATGACATTTTGTACATATCTGAGATTTATTTTGCATTTTTTCATACGTTTTTAATCATCATCGCTATTAGACAATTGCGATTCTTTTAAAACTGGTGTAAAATAAGATTTATCGCTATATCTTGAATAGTTAGAAACTATCTCTTCAATAGCGTGATAATTTGGTATTTATATTTAGTTTTATGCCAAACGTGACAGATTTTCTTATTGCATCTTCATTCTTTTTAATTGCTCTTATACGGGATTTATCTAAACTAAAATGTTTTCCAACCGTCGCTGGTCGTTACGATCATCAAAAGCGTTCCGACAAAATTTAGAATTTTTTAGCCGAATTTAAAGTTATGTGTTCGTTACAGGAAGAGAAATAGTGCATTATATTTTCATCAGAATATTACTCCTAAATGATGTTTTGAGAGTCTCAAAATGAAGTTTTGAGAGTAACGTTACGTCTTAAACTGTGTTTAAAACTATATCCGAAGCTATTTCCGAAAACTATATCCGTGTTTAAAACTATATACTTTTCCAAAAATATAAATTTGTTATATAGAATATACTTCAGTGAACTTAAAATACCTCTTCTATAACTGTTCTTAATCAATTTTTTCCTAACGATGCTTCCTACGTTGATTAAAAAAATTATAGAAGTAAAAAGATATGTGCACACTGTTTTATTTTACGACAGTGTTCCGCAAAATTCTTGCAAACTAGTAAGTGTTCCATGATTCTAAAAAGGTTAGGAACCACTGACGTATAATATACCAATGTATTTAAGCAATCTGTTTACAAACGAAACAAAATTAAAATACTGCATGCATAAACAGTAATTTATAGTGCTTGAGCAGATTTACATCACATATAATCGCTAATATGCGTCTACATAAAACGGGGAAATCCCGGTTTTTATGTGAAATATGAATTTCTTTATGACCTAAAAAGGTGCATACAAAGATACAAAAATGCAGAAGAAATATAAAGCGCTAACCGCTGCATTATAACAATTCGCATAAAAAGAGACCTAGATGTAATTTCTAAATTAATTGCATAATATTTCACTGCCTAGAGAAATGAAAAATCTTATTATCAAAACTCTAGTAAAAGTATTTAGGGTAGAGTGAGGCAGGTTCAGACACTTTTTTTCAAACATTAGTAGTTCAAAGATAAGACAAAATTCAAGATTTTATTCGAGTCCTACGGATACCTCAATCTATTTCTAAACATGTTGGCTCTATCTTAAACAAAAAAATTTAGTGGTTTTTGTTCAGTTGACATTTTCCCTGAAAGATGCATTTGTCCGAAGCTGCCCCTTATGGGACACATCCGGTGAAGCAGTCGGGTAGACACGGACGAGTCGTATAAAATTCAGAACTTATTTATTTTGAAGAGGAATAAAATCTTTAGGATCAAAAGAAAAATTTATTGAACGTTATAACCATCAAAATTTACATTGAATTTGAAAAGCGAAGAAGCCATCCTTGAAGTTCTTGGTGCTGCCTCGGCATTAGGTATTTTCGACACTATATCTGCTCTGAAAACATTCCAAATGTGTGGACTGTCTCAAAAATGAAAGCCACTTTTAAACTTTCTCAAAAAATTTACTACGTAAGAATCATCATTATTCAAAGTTTCCACTTTGCCGATAAAATGAAGTGTTCTTTTGTTGGCCGGGAATTTGACGAGCACATAATCATTAGAATGGATTACGTCCTCATCCAGCAGCATGATAACTTTAAATTCGTCTGAAAGATCAGATAGATCGTCAGAAATTTTCTTCTTATGAGCAATATTCTGGGGCAATTCCACATCAGAATCTGAGGAGTCATTTTCTAGTTTCTACATCATTTTCTTCTTGGGAGACTTCCATTTAAACTTTTCTCCAACTTTTGTTTCTTTCTTCTTCGCTTCACATTCATTCTCTTTACATTTGCTTGTCATCACTTTTCTTTTCGTGTTTCTTTTCTCCAACTTTTGTGTTCTCATTGGTTCCAATCCTTGAATTCTCTCCTTCTCCGGTGTGCTTGTATAAATTCTGGATTTACCTAATCGAGATTTTCCATTCGTTTTTCTGGAAGCAGCCGTTGGGAATGGTCTGATGAATTCGACGGATGAATTGAATGTTGGGTTTCATGGCGCAATTTACCAAGTCTTTTAGCATTGTTCTAATCATAGTGGGCACATCATCCATTTCAGATTCGGGCATATTGATGGTGCTCGTGCTGAGAGATGGAGTAAATGAATTGTCCGCAATAGAAACTGAAGGGAGTTCAAACCCCTTACTTCGAATTTCAGGATCTGCGCCATTTGTAGGATATGATCCCATAAAATCTTCATCATTAAAACTCATTGAATTAATAGGCCACAAGCCGGTACTCAAATATATGCTTATGATGTTTTTGAGTGTAAACCTTTGCAAATATGGATCTGCTGTGAATTTAGCGATATCGTAAATTCCAATTGGTTTTCCAGGATTTGAAAGTATAAAGTCGTTAAAAGCGGCCTTGCGTCCGGTCTTAAATGGCCCATAAACGCCACTGTCAAGAGGTTGCATCTTGTGGATGCAATGCGAGGGAAATGAGAGGAGAAGTATATCACTTTCGCGAGAATAGTTTATGGCCTCGAGTGATGTGTGTGTTCCATGGTTTTCAAGCAACGGAAGAATTAGATTTGCTTGAGTAGAACCAGTATGTTTTTGAACATGCTTCAATGTTTGGACAAAAATTGTTGAAGACATCCACCCTGACTTCTCGGCAAAGTTTATTGTCCAAGGAACTGAACACACATAAACTGCTCTTTTTCATAAGTACACGTGCGAATACATATGCTGGAGGAATTGTATTTCCAACAGCAGAAATGTAGCCAGAGATAGTAACTAATGCGCCTATTTCGGCTGACCCACTCCTTTTGTTCCTGTTTCGGCGATGACTTTGGGAGCCTGTAGAACAGTTGTGAGCCCGGAACTTCAGCATAATTCTTGAACGAATCGACATTGGATTTGTTAAACGCCGCTGCTCGTGCAATACTGGTATTTTCCGGCTTGCGGTAGGAAAGTCTCGGGTGGCGACTCATAAAGAATCGCATCCACTCCATCCCAGCCATATTGCTTTTGTTCCAAGTTTCGGGAAATTTTTTACCCATCTTGCTTGCATATTCATATGCGAGCTGTCATGCAGATTTGTAAGTTAGTCCATAAAAAATATTTCGAGTGGGTCTTTCAAGTAAACATCCAACTGTTTTTCTTCTCCTGGAGAGAATACTGGACGGGGTAAATTCGGACAGTCCGAAGCTACCCCATGTTTTAAAAACATATATATGACAAAACATAAATTCGCACATGGTTTAAGGATGCTGTTTTATGAGGTTATGTATAGCTAAACATATTAATATGTAAGATAAACAGGATAAATCTTACCTTAATGTAATTTTTAAACTGCGAAAGGTTACGATGCCCGAACTAAAAGTTACAATAGAAACCTTATTTTTGAATATTCTTAAATAAATAGTTTTTGCGCAGTCGAAGTTGTTACTGCTAACGTACCACAGCACTACTATTGTAGAAGGATATGTATTGTTAAATTTCTGATGTGGCAGCACTCTAACGCGGTAAATTCGAATTGTCCGGAGGTGTCTCATGTCCGAACCTGTCCCACATTGCCCTACTATTTGCGTGTCATCATAAATTGTTATTTTATAAATTTATCAATTAAGTAGCAAAGCTGTTTAATTAAAATCTTTTGAAACCTAAAGAACAGTAGATATCTTAAAATCTAAAAAGTTAAGTTCCCCCCCCCCGGATTTTACACCCAACATTTATATTCATTTAGTTCCTGCAGCATTATTTCGCTCGGACTCGACTTTTTCACATCTAACACCCTTTTCGCATACTTCATCCCCATTCAATATTTTCCATCTAGGGAAGGAAAGAGAGTAGTAATCAGTATTTCATAATAAGTTACATAATGTTTTTTAGTATGAATATTACGAATAAAATAAATTAAATTATTAGGCAAACAAGTTGATCTAATCAAGTAAAGTAAAATAATTTTAAATGTGTAATGAGGTCATTGTGCGTGAATATAATTATAATTATAAATTAAGTTCGTAATCTTCTTCTTCGTCCAACGACGTGATGGAAGTGTGGTGACTACGGTGGATTTTGACGTAGAATATGGAAATTTTCTAATCTTTGTATTATTCGTATAACAGTTGATTTCCAGGTCTATCGATAGTTGGCTTGGCGCACTGCTTTAGACAAACTTGTTTCTGTTAGTTTCGAAATGATATTGGTCCACCTAGTTAAGGATCGGCCCCGTTTCCTTTTCCCTTTCGGTTTTTTCTGAACAACAATTTTTTCCATGCAGTCATTTCGAAAGATGTATCAGAAAAATTTCACAATTTGTCCATATGTCATTAATGACAATCTTAGTACGATTGACCTCACGCGTTGAGACATTTGTTCTTTTAGGCGTCCAGGGAACTCTAAGCAACCTGCACTATACCCACATTTCAAACGCATGTACTTTTCTAGTGTAGTTGGAATGGATTACCCAGGTCTCTGAAGCGAAAAAAAACGGGAAAAACTAGGGCGTTTACAAGGCCTGTCTTCGTTTTCCTAGTAACATTTCGGTCTTTCCAAATTTTTGTTAGTTTTATCATGGCCCAGCGGGAAATGATAAATTTTGTTCATCAAATTCGCAAGAGCCGGATTTATGGAGTATGGAGCCCATATACACAAACCTTTCGACGAAGTTACCTATTTTTGTAAGTTGTCTTCTATTTTCGTTATATCGGTCTACTGTCATGACTTTTGTCTTGTTAGCATTTATTTTGAGCCCAGAGTCTCGGCTTACGTCTTCCAGTCTTTGAGGAAGCTCTTCTGTGCTGTTAGCTATTAGAAGAGTATCATCCGCAAATCGAAGGTGTGAGAAGCACTTTCCACCATTCTCCACTCCTCCTTTCCAGTTCTCTAAAGTGCGCTGCATCACTATTTCCCTATATCTGTTGTAGAGTAGAGATGAATGTACGCAGCCTTGATGATGAAATAACCGAAAGGCGAGTACTTGAGGTACCGGATGTTAGATTGAAATTATTATGTGCATGAAAACACGAAAAATGTAACGTGTTCGAAAATATAATTCAAGATGGTAGTTGCAAACCGCAAGTGACAAAGGATTGAAAGCTTGAGTCAAGCTTTACGTTGTGGTAAACCATAATATAAACAATGGAAGAACATTTTTGAGACTCTAAATAAAGGCTTAAACTTTTGAGACTCTAAATAAAATCAGATTAAATGATTAAAGAACAAATGGAAAATGTGAAAAATAATCTCCAGAATTAAAATACGAAACAATTAAATGAACAAAAAGGAACAATCTAAATCAAGGAAAGCATAAGACGTACAACAGATACAGCAATAAATAATAAATACGATGTACAGCAGCAGTGGGACTATGCAATAGGCGTGGGATTGTTCAGATTTGTATGGGTATTTCGCAAATTCGTGAAGGTGGTTATTTAATGTCTAAATACTACATTTAGTCCATGCAAAATTAAGTACTGTGTTTGAATTGTAACGCTAGTTTACTATACTAATTCTAACTAACTATAATTACATTAATAATTTACTCGACAAAATATATATACGTAATTTAATTTAATTTCACTGATTGATATTGTCTTTAATCATGAATATCTAAACTTTTAAATCGGCGAGAATACGGGTTTGTCTCTTGTAGGTTTATATAATTTTCAAAGCGTGATGCACAAAAGAGATGTGACGCCGACAATGTATTGTTTATTCAAATTATGCCACCGTCATCTTCTAACCCTCGATGTAGCAACAACGCAATTTCACTGGCGAAGAGCTGGTAGATTAAGGCCTGGAAGCTTGCTTATAAAAACCACAAAACGTATTCGACGCCATCTTATTTAACAGAAATTAATAAATCTTACCCGATCGGGGCGCCAAACTCCAAAATCCTACTCAAAACTCAATTTAAGTCACAAATTATTCATCATAACGAAATGTAATACTATTTGGTTCAGACAGACATGTTTGATTTAGTCAAAGTAAATTTGGTTAAGTGCCGAAAATAGTTTCCTAACGAAAATAGACTTGCAGGACAAAAGTGCCCGTCCACAAAGAGCAAAAAACAATTTCTTTTCACTCCCCTCTCCACATTGGCATTCGATTGCTACTTGCCCAAAAACCTGTACGACATACCAGCCACCAATCAGAACCTAGCAAAATCAAAAATTAGTGACGTACTCGCTACGAGTATTTACCTGTATAAACAGTGGCTGACAATCTAAGAACATTGACAGCGCACTTCCAATACAGAATGACTGAAAGAGAACAACGACATATCTTGACTGCGGACGCTACCTGATTAGTCCTACTGCCGAAAATTTCTCTGAAGTACCCCGTCATCTCACAAATTCGGCTTGTTCTGGAGCTATTTGATGTAGCAGGGAGGCTTGTAGGTTCGCTTGAAAAATGTACAACATAATCTTAATGGAATGTGATATCAGGGCTATCAGGCGATAGTTTCCGCAGCCTGTTTTGACCCTTTCTTATGTAGGGGAAGCAGTACTGAACTTGACCAGTCTTCTGGCCATAATCCTTTTTACCAAATGTGTGAAAAAATGTGTCCATGATTTTTTGCCCTCTTTTGTCAGGAACTGATATTGTGTCGATTCCTACTGCTTTACCTTCTTTTAATTTGTCAATTGCGACTAACAGTATATAGTATATCCGGTTCCGCATCATAATTCCCCAGATCTCCACAAATAGCGTTCAGGTCAGCATACAGATTACCACAGTAATCTATTCACACCGGTGCAATTTGATCTAATTCTATATTGAAACAATCATGTTCATCTTTTATTGCCGAATGTCGGGGTTTGAATTCCTAAGTGATAGAAGGTATCTTCTTGAACAGATCTTTGGAGTTATTGGTATCAGAGAAATTCTGAACTTCTATAAACATCAGATCTTCATCAGAAACATTCATTAGACCTTTGAGCGTAGCAACTTGTATCTCCAGATATAGCTATTGGTACAGTTCCAGATCTATACTGTTGTCAAGATCCTGAGATTTGATGTTCCTTTGTTCCCGAATGAGATCTATTGTTTTTGTTGATAACAGGACTGTCTATCAGTATTTTGGTCTTCTTGGGGTAAAACTTTAACACAACTTGCCATATAGTGAACTTCTTCGAATTCATGTTCGATTTTGCGAATGACGTTATTCTTTAAAACTGTAACCTGCTCATAGCTGAACCTAGACAGACTTTTATTTTATTCTGATGGATCAACAGAAATTGTGAATAAAATTATTTAATAATTATTTGATAAGTAATTTGAGGATTTAGAAACGCTTGACATTTTGCTTCAGTTATTGGTATGTTGTATTTGGAACATGATAAACCTGTTATTTCATTATTTTGGTCTGGCCTTAGTTACTTAAATGAAAGAATATATATTTTAATTCCATTTTTAGTTTGATTACATGTATGTATTTTCAAAATCTTTTACAATACAATCTGTTAAGTTTAGTCAACTCTTTTATTCATACCGCCTTGCCTAGGAAAGACAATTAGTTGTTGTTAGGGGTACGCAGAGCTAGTTAAATGTATGTAATCTAGTGAAATTAAACCAGCAAAGTTGGATTAAGTCCGTCAATGCCAAAGTTCTTTGCTTTATTTTAAATTGGGTTGATAAATCAGGAGGGATTAATACTATTAGCAAACGATAAATTCAAGTAAGTATTTAAGTGATCGCATTTTTCTAAGTAATAAACGATTCAGTACCTGCAAGGTAAACGGGGATCGCTACGTTACCCTATATAAAATATTCCCCTCTTACCAAAGTCACGTTGGGAAGTAACGGTTTCTCCTATAAAGAACATATCTATTCAATATCTATTCATGGCGCTAGATGAAATGTACCGAAATACTAGATATTCGGACGCCAACTTGCTAGTTTGCTTTAAAAAAATCTTATCATCTTTTCAAAAAATGAAAAAGTAATTAATATTGACTATTAAAGTTTGCATATAAAATATTCCTGCTGAAACAATTTCAACAAGATGTAATCTAAAATTAATAAATCAACTTATGAAAATTTGACAATTATAAAAGAACGTAAAAAGAAGTATTTAAAGAAACTCTGAAACGTGAAGCATTCATTAACAAGACTGGTTTATAATACTCTTTTAATAGTATTACTTATTTTAACTCGTGCAACCGGGAAAAGCTTTTAAAGTTAGTATATATCACTCATTCATGCGAAGTAATTTCGTACACCAAACGACATAAAATACAACCATACTATCAAACGAACTGTATTTTATATGTTCGAGATAAAAGCTTAGCTTCGAATAGTTTGCGATCCGATTAAAACCTGCATATAAACTATTTACAGTACTGGCTCGGATTGGTTTATTAAAATTTAAAATGTTCGTTTTAGGGTTTGGTGGCTAAACATAATACCCGTTAACCATAGATCTAGAAACTTATATTGTGAATTTATAAACCTTACTTAATATTGATAGTTAATTTAAAAAAATATATTAACAAATACACAACGTATGCACACACATCAACTAATGCAGATACTATAAACTAGATAATAAAAAAACACCATAATAATTAATAATTGCAATATTTATTGTCAAAAAGAAAAATACAAAATTGCGTACTTAAATGAAATATACTATGATGTAAATATACTAATACATATATTTTGTAAAATTTTCGGATTTTTATGTGAAAAATAATATTTTTTTAATTTGTCAATACCCCTACAAGCATTCAGTATCACCATCTTGGTCTACGAAACCAACGTTCTACATCATGCTGCCAGCGCGACTTACTTAAACAATCTTAAATTCCTTTATTTGAATATTACTTGTATAGCTGTATGCCTATAGTACTTTACTACATTTTATTTAAATTATAAATGCAGTTTCTAACAATCAACGGTGAGATAATTCAATTAGGTGGCTAATCATCCGAACAATTAGGAATTAGTAATTAGGAGCTTAGACAAGTAAAGCTACCCTAACCACCCCTGAATCATCCTAATTACTAATCCAGGTGGAACGTTGTTTAATCTAATGACACAAGACCGTGCATATGCAAATGATTTAAATTTTATATCTTGGAGGAAACAAGACTTAGAAGAGAAGTTGGAAACACTAGAAAGATATGCCTTCGATGTTTAGGGATTTCAAAATTGCTTAAAAGAGTCGGACACAGGGTAGATGTATTTATGTCATTGGTGGAGCCGTTTTCAATACCCCCTATAGGCGTACTGTATTACTACATTGGTCTGCTAAACCAATGTTCTACATCATGCAGCCAGCGCGACTTATTTAAACAATCTGAAATCCGTTTGTTTGAATATTATTTGTATTGCTGTATGCCTATCGTACTTTACTAGATCTTATTTAAACTATAAATGCAGTTTCTAACAATCAGCGGTGAGATAGTTCAATTAGGTGGCTACTCATCCATACAATTAGGAATTAGTAATTAGGGGCTTAGACAATTAAAGCTACCCTAACCACCCCTGAATCACCCTAATTACTAATCCAGGTGGAACGTTGTTTAATCGAATGACACAAGACCGTGCATATGCAAATGATATAAATTTTATATCTTGGAGGAAAAAAGACTTAGAAGAAAAGTTGGAAAAATTAGAAAGATATGCCTCCGATGTTTAGGGATTTCAAAATTGCTTAAAAGTGTCGGACACAGGGTAGATGCATTTCTGTCATTGGTGGAGCCGTTTTCAATACCTCCTATAGACATCCTGTATCATAACATTGGTCCGCTAAACCAATGTTCTACACCATGCAGCCACCGCGATTTATTTAAACAATCTGAAATCCGTTTGTTTGAATATTACTTGTAGCTGTATGCCTATAGTACTTTACTAGATCTGATTTAAATTACAAATGCAGTTTCTAACAATCAACGGTGAGATAATTCAATTAGGTGGCTAATCATCCGAACAATTAGGAATTAGTAATTAGGGGCTTAGACAAGTAAAGCTACCCTAACCACCCCTGAATCACCCTAATTACTAATCCAGGTGGAACGTTGTTTAATCGAATGCCACAAAACCGTGCATATGCAAATGATATTAATTTTATATCTTGGAGGAAACAAGACTTAGAAGAGAAGTTGGAAAAGCTAGAAAGATATGCCTTCGATGTTTAGGGATTTCAAAATTGCTTAAAAGAGTCGGACACAGGGTAGATGTATTTATGTCATTGGTGGAGCCGTTTTCAATACCCCCTATAGGCGTATTGTATTACTACATTGGTCTGCTAAACCAATGTTCTACACCATGCAGCCAGCGCGACTTATTTAAACAATCTGAAATCCGTTTGTTTGAATATTATTTGTATTGCTGTATGCCTATAGTACTTTACTAGGCATACAGCAATCTTATTTAAATCTTATTTAAATTATAAATGCAGTTTCTAACAATCAGCGGTGAGAAAATACAATTAGGTGGCTACTCATCCAAACAATTAGGAATTATTAATTAGGGGCTTAGACAATTAAAGCTACCCTAACCACCCCTGAATCACCCTAATTACTAATTCCTAATAGCTTGAATGAGTAGTGAATGAGTAGTGAATGAGTAGACCTAATTGAATAAGTTGCGGTAGCTGCGTGCTGTAGATTGTTGGTTTCGCAGACCAATGTAGTGATACAGTATGCTTGTAGGGGGTATTAAAAATGGCTCCACCAATGACAGAAATGTATCTACTCTGTGTCCGACTTTCTTAAGCAATTTTGAAATCGCTAAACATCGAATGCAGATTTTTAATAATTAACACGCTTAATTTTATCAACAAGTTATATTCTATAAATAATACTATACAATTATCTATTAACAACGACGGAGTTACGGTGCGAACGGCCTACAATAGGTATGATTCAGGGGTGGTTAGGATAGCTTTAATTGTCTAAGTCCCTAATTACTAATTTCTAATTGTTTGGATGAAAAGCCAACTAATTGAATTATCTGACCGTTGATTGTTAGAAACTACATTTATAATTTAAATAAGATCTAATAAAGTACTATAGGCATACAGCTATACAAAGTTATATTCAAACAAACGGATTTCTGATTCTTTAAATAAGTCGCGGTGGCTGCATGGTGTAGAACGTTGGTTTAGCAGACCAATGTAGTAATACAGTATGCTTGTAGGGGGTATTGAAAACGTCTCCACCCATGACAGAAGTGCATCTAACCTGCGCATGACTGTTTTAATCAATTTTGAAATCCGTAAACACCGAACGCAGTTTCAGAATAATTAACACACTTAATTTTTTTAATAAATATATTTTTATATTGTTTCAGGGCTGCAGGATGCGATATCACGTAAACTTCTATCGTCTGATTCTTCCCTGCTTGCCGCAAGGGTTCTGACTATTAATTCAACCACTGGAATACTAGTGAATTATGCGTGGTGGCAGAGTGATGGTGTAGATATGGGAGGTCCCACTAAAGTCATGTCAGAGGATATTCTCAATCCGGGGAAAAGGCCTGATTCTAAATATCCATGGTAAGTACTACCAAAGATTTATATAATAAGGTATTTCCCGGCAATGTATTAAAATGAGAATGAAAAAATCCTTAATAATCAGTTGGAAGTACGCTACTTTAGGGATTTTAAAGATCCGTTTACATTGTTCCATTCAGTCAAATATTATTACACTGCAACTTATAAATATTATTATGCAAGAGATAAATACGTTAAATGAAATGAAATTGGGGAATAATTGAAATAATATACTTTGTTACAAATCATATTTTCTTGTTAATAAAATTGAAAAAACTCTTTTGTAGCTTCGAAATTTCTAAGTACATGAGAAAATAAATACAGGATACACAAATATATTTGTTTTCAATGTAAACTCGATAAACACAATGTATGTTTTGAAATGTTGCTGGTTGTAGCGAGTTATCTATAAATTATATCAAAAAATATTATAATATATATTATATATACCATGCATTACGTACTTACAATAGAACTTTATACAAAATACATTCTAAGGAACCACAATAGTTGATTAAAATGGCAGTAGTATCGATACGTTCATTCCTTCGCCAATCCAAAATTTATACACAGTAAAAGACGATATGGAAATATTTGAGTTCATTTCGTCCAAAGGTGATGAGCCAGACTATGTGAAGTACCCTAGGGCTCCAGGTTGGGCGTGGGGGTAACAACCCAACTCCGGAAATCATATTTGTTACGTTACCAATGGACAAAGGAAGCCGTACGGATCAAAAGGATAAACGAGCCTGGCAACGAAACGTCACACGAATTGGTATTTCGCGACATGAAATATAAGAGC
>WYDF02224316.1:0-21146 GCA_009867245.2 Adranes taylori
CCAATGTATATTCCACCGATGCAATTGGTCGAATTTATTCAGTCCATCCAAGCAATGATGAGTGTTTTTATTTGAGACTAGACTATGTCTCTGGTCGCGGCAAAGCCGCGGCCGCAAGCCCCGACTATTGGGTCATTTCGCTGGTCGCGGCAAAGCCGCGGCCATAGGCCACGGTAGTGCGGGCAGCAGTCTTGTTTGCGCCGTTGGCAAATATTGGGCCCCCGTGGGGAGCGGATAGGGGGGGGGGGCAAAACAACGTTTGCCGGGTCGGCTAGTATATATATATATATATATATGTAAATAACGTTGCCGCGTTGTTCATGGAACGTATATGCATTTAAAAATGATGAAAATAACCGTAATTATGGCTAGTTTTGACATTACAAATTATGAAGCTTTAATCATTTTTTACTAATTTAAAAAGACACTTACGACGATAATCTGTAACTCAATCTCTTCGTGAAATTATGAAAAATGTAAAGGTATATAATAAATTAATGTAAATTTTGTATTAACGATGCGTGTCTAAGCCACCAACACGAAGTTGGGAATTATTTTGAAATAAGTTATTTACTTTAAAAATTGACAAGAGGACTTACTAGGATTTTCTATACATATATATATGTTTTGAGAAAATTCCGTGTAGTGTCTATTATTTAATTCATTAGGCCTACTGTGTAACTGCTCCGGAAGCTAATTAATTCCTCGACGCAAGTAATGATACAAATAAAATGTTTTTTAGGCCTTGTCATTACAAGATGCTATATTCGAATCAGAATGGTGGAATTTTAATGACAATAGAACGAAAATAGATTTTATAATGATAATACAACGAACACAAGTTTTGGAAAATATTTCTATAGGTGGAGTATGGAATTTAGATTTAGAAGCTTTTATAAGAGCTCTTCGAACTTCGTTTTCTTGTTCTATGGCTATAAATGTTTTAGAAGGAAAGAAATAATACGTTGCTTCCGATAAAAAAAAATCCATGAGTATTAAATAATGAATGAAAAATATATCTCTGTTATAGTAGTATGCATAGTATAATATTAAATTTTCACACTAAATTGCATTATATTTTCTTTATTTATATATTTAAAATTCCTATAAATTCTTATAATTTAAATATAAGTATTTTGTATTATTATTTTAATAATATGCAATATTAATGCAACAGCAAATACAAAAGATTCTGGAAATATGAAAAAATCAATGCTAAAATCAGAACAAAAATAGTGATTCCTGATACCACATATATATTTTTAACTGTAGTATTTTATTGGTTTAAATCGATTTACTACATCTATTTATTCGGACATATTATTATACACTTTTTAACCACACTACTCCACACTACTTCTTAACCACACTACTCCATTTCAAGCCAATTGAAACAAGGCCTTTACTTAAAATGGCTCCGCCATAGAAAGTACTGCAATAATTTTAACTAAAGCTTTTCCACTATAGTTGTGCAAATAATACCAACTGTGTCTTAAATCTTAGCAGAAGTAAACTAATTTAATTTTGCAATTCTGTTTAATTAAGCTTTCACTTAAAATACTAATCAGTTATTCAAATGTTTTATTAATATTTAAGTTATTAAATCGTCAACACGTTTAAGTGAACGCTTAGCTTTTTTTATACCTTTTCTCTGAGAACTTAGATAAATTGTAAAGTAGCCGCTTGATATAACACTCCCGACACGATTTTCACTTTAGAGTTTTATGAATATTTAGTGTCGGTTAGAGAAGACGTATTTCTGAGTTTCTTCCATCCTTACAATCAAAAGTATATGAAAATTTATAAGTCTTAGAAACCTTGCCGTGCAATTCATATTTATGTTAAAATAAATAAAGGATAAAAATATTGGATTTCGTCTGCTTGATTCCATTGCCCTCTGCACTTTCTTTTTCGCCTTTTTGCTGTAATCTTGGATACTGGTTTGTATGTTAGAAAGTACGTGTATAAATTATAAATAATTTCCTGAATGATTTCTTCGTATATTTATCTCACGAGAATTTTGTTTTATATTTGGTATTCAAAAATGATGAAACTATTTTTCAATCATATATATATAAATTTTACAAGCTTCATGAAACTAAACTAAACAGTCCATCAGATAGAAATAAATATAAATTAAAAATATAAGCTACGCGGTTGTGTTTTTTGGAAAGTAGTAAATAATAGATAATTTTTTTATAACATTACAGTATTAGTTACCTACGCAGAAAACTATTTCATAGGGTAATTTAGGTTGCAAGAATAAAACTGGTTTAATTCAATTCTGGAATTGTAATGATGCAATTAGAGTTGGTTTTTGGAGGGTTAGATATAAAAACTCAATAGCTAGGTAGAGTTACAAGGCAGTGACATAGCAAAGTCTGGTGATAGCCGTTGCGAAGTCACCATCAAAATATAAAATGACTTTTATTGAGAAATCAATTTTGTTATTTATTTGGTTAACACATATAGTTAAGGATAATATTGATGCTAAAGTGAGATCAGGAACAGAATGGAAAACTTCTCATTCAACCTTAAACTATAAGAATCTTAAGGAAACCCAATCAAGAGACTTTGGCGGTATTTGGAGATCCTCTTAGGCGCGGAAATTTTTGTAAGCTTAGCATCTGCAAAAAGCTTATCGTATTTTTTACCACACATAGTACAATCTTGACAAGTTTAGTTTCTGAGGTTTCGATCAGATTGCTGGGCTCTAAGACTGCAAACAGATCTGATATTCATTCCATGCCTTCGCAACGTGTATTGTTTCTTGTTGAAACCTTGTGATACCCTTTCCCGATACACAATATTCTACTAATTTTTAAATCCATTCAAATATGCCTTTGGTGCCAGCTTTTTGGAAGAGACTGCTCTCTTTCGCTCCGGGTCTCTTCAATTGGATAAATATAATTTCAGGTGTTCGAAAGTTAATTTCCACTTATTGATGTTAATATCAAACAATACATTTCCATTTCCAAAATAAATAAAAAACAAGTTTACAATATTTCTGCGGTGTCAAATATTCAACCGTCACAGAAACTAAAATTGTATTTAAAGAATAAAATACTTAAGGCTTTTAAATTGCTATTCCAAAACTGGTTCATCTACCAGAATTATCATTTCAATAGCGTTCTGTGAGCATCACGCTAGAGTAGAATTCCAATCTCTAAATCTATATTTCCAGCTTGTGTCTTATTGTATCAGTTAACTGTCTAAATCTCTACACTAACCTGCGTGGAATGCTCCCAACGTACCTTACGATTCACTAGTTAGAGGAACTGATTGTCTCCTGATAATATTTAAATCCGACTAGCCTAACATTTCCAACAATTCTGTTTAATAAACTGTGTGAGATTCGCCCAATACACTTAACACTTCTCTAGTTACTAGACTTTGTGGGTTTCACGCAATACTCCTAATAATTCTGCAAATAGAATTATCATTTAATAAATAAGCTACTCTGAATCAGTTGTAAAAGAGTTTTTGAACATAACTTTTTTTTTATCTGTTAATTCCGTTAACGTTATTTGAGATTTCGCAATGACCATAGAAATGTAAAACAACTAAATTCTAATAAAGTAATCTTTTAAATTCAATATTTAAATTCAAAAGGAAACGCAACACAACATTAAAAAAAATAAGATATGTTAACTGAATTTGTAATACAACTCATTTTAAAATTTTACATTTAGTCATTTTTTATAAATTTTTGTACTGTGTTACCAATTTTGAAAATCTAATAATGTTCTCTTGAGTGACACTCGAAGAGAACTGTCTGTATATTTTTTTCATTAACTTCCACTCTCAGTTTCTGCGGAATGACGCAGAAACTTTGCAAAGAATAACGTTCTTCCTATGCATGGTAGTATCAGTGGGAGAGTACAATGTACATTTAGGCCCTTATGTGTTAGCGAGATCTCCGATTTCTGGGTTGGGGTGATTAAAAAGTCTGTTAACAATTTCGGATCCTTCGAACAATTTAGAAGTCTGTTAACAATATGACCGCCTTTTCTTAAGCAGATTTCTTGTCGTCAGCCACAACTGACATAGAAATTGACCCCAGTGTACCTGAAAGTCAAGTAGAACAAATTCAACAAAATGGGGACAAACATGTTATATAGTCGAATAGAGAGAAGACTCCTGAGCCTCTCAACAAAGATCGTCCATTACAAAAAGACGCCCGAGCCTCAAACAGAACCGTCCAAAGGATGTGACACTAGTTTTGAGTTTGTAAGCCCCAAATCGATCTTCGTGGTGCCTAAATTAATTCAATCTAAGATACAAGCGTCAAGAAAAAGGGACAATACCGTCATCTTAACTGAAAAACAGAATTAGAATTGGCTCAAAAAGAAAGTCAATCTATTAAAGTGAAATCAGTAAAAAGAAAGATAGGAGATGATGAAAGCAAATCACAGACGATCAAGAAATCTAAATTGAAAAAAATTTAAAAAGTAGAGTCAGATTTACAAGGCGAAAATAGTGACACTGACTGGTTGAACTGCGGAGACTTTTATTCAAGTTACACAGAGGGATGGATAAGCTGGAGTAGTTGCAACAAATGGGCTCACAATTTATGTGCAGGTGTGGAAGATGAAGATGATAAAGCAGTAGTTGTTTATGAACTCTGTCAAAAAGTTTTTCTCATACCCTATTTTGCCCTCATTCGTACCCCATATTTCCCTATACGACGGGCGAAAGGTGCGAAATGCACTTCGCAATTAAGCATTTCCGGACAGTAAGATGCTGATCTACGTAATTTTTTCTTTATATACTATTCCGGTCTAAAATTTTCCACCAATCAACTTCGATGTAACACATCTGACGTCATCAGCCAGGAATTCAAATTCATTAGCCTTTCATTGGCATATTTGCGGAGTTAAATACTCTAATCTTTAACTTATAAAATTACATTTTGGCATTAATATGATTTTCACTTTACATTCTTATTTTTCTTGTATAAATCTCTCTATTTCATTAGGAAATCACATTTGTATCGCCTATGACGTCCTACGTGGCATCTGTCTTCAATGATATTCGCATTTAAATACTTGACATACTATCTTTATCTCCAATCTTGGCAAGTTTATTCTTTCTCGAGTTATCTAATTGGCTAATTTAGTATACCGAATAATTGTTTCGCTTGATCTATTTTCCCAGATGATAAATAAATATTGTTTCTGGAAGAAACGCTGTATATGTTTAATTTCACCAGAGCGCATTGTATTGGTAATACTTCTTAATTTTTTCATTTAAAATCTTTGTATTTTAGCGTTGTCACTCAAAGCCTTTGGATTTCTTATTTCTAAAAAGCTGGTGTATATGGTGGTTTCCGATGGAGCCTTCTAACTAATGGACCAAATTCATGAAGTGGACATTCTCTAGCAAAAATGGTTTTCTTAAATCTCTTTTATGTGTCCCGTAATAGAAGAGTAAGTTGTTCTAAATAATTTTCCATGCTAGGCTAAGTTAATATATCTCTTATTTATGTACTACCTTATTATAAAGCTACCCTTTATAATACATAGATTCATTCTCATTGTTTGCTTGAGTATGATTGATTGCTTTTATATGCTTCCCGTAGTTACATACTTCTCACATTTTCACCGTTTCGCTATTTTATCACCGCATTTTTGAAACGAGCACCGCTAAATTCATTTGCACCGCTTTATGATTACTATTCTTACGTTTGCACCGTCGTATTAAAACCGCTTGACTTTAGTGTTTTAGTTACTGTGTATTATAATAACCGCCATAAATGCTAAAATGATTTAAAATTTATGTTTTCATTGACGATATTTTTATTTGGCATATTAATATTTCTTTTTCTTTGTTTCTATTTAGAAGAAAAATACACGGTTTTGTTAAACCTTAAATGCAGTTTTAGGGGATAAATTTATTACACCTTCAGCGCAAGAACGAGAACACCTGGTTTACTAACCAACTGAGTTTACGTGAGCCCTCAGTAAGCCACTGAGGACTGAAGGAACATCACCATCAGTTCCAAAGTGCAGTCTCACTTTAAACTAAACTGGCGCCCGAGCAATCTCTTTCCGAATAACATTCGATTCTCTAAGTACTGTTAAGAAATTTGTTTCTTTTGTCTCCTAAAAATTAGAAAATTTATACATCTTGATAACAGATTTCCTGAAAAGCTTATTTCAAGAATCTGCAAGTACACTGAACGTGATTGATTTATTCTAGACATTATTCCATGAACACGGAGGGCACAACAACGAGAAACCACACATTGCAGGCAACCAAGTTTGAGTTAGTTTTCTGATTTCAATGTTTTTCAAAGCATCATACAGTTCCTCAATTACGTCGATAATGTTCTTAAACCAGTTAAACAAACGCTCAACAGCTTTTAGTGAGCATTCTATCTAGTTTCTGCAAGTCGCTTCAACATTTGTCGAAACGATCGTCCCTCGGTGTGTAGGATATGCGTTTAAACTTTCTAATTTCTTAAAAAAATCCACCCATAATGGAACTGTTGCAAAAGACTGTACTCTACATAGATTGAAAGACTACTTTGCACCGGGTACAAACAGTGATTTCGAATTAAATTCACAAATGCTTGTTTGAACTCCTGAATTAACTCCAGCCATTGCAGAAGCATTGCCGTTTTCTTGTCCTCAGAACATTGTTATATCTGGCCAATCCCATTCAGTAACCTTTAAAATATCTTCCGTTATGTTAACGACTTTTCTCCAGTTACCTAAATACTCCAGACATGACTCTTTAATTTCAACACTTTTGTTCTCTAAGTGAACATAACAAATGCTTCACACATTAAACCTATGTGCGAGATATCGGGCGTGGTGTCAAAGATGGTGCTAAATACTTTGTAAGTTTAGTACTTTGTTTACGATGTCTACTTAATGGTCGGTTTTAGAGGGGACAATATTTACCCACCGCATTGTCGAAAACATTTCATGCCGACTAAATTAGTAGGATGTACAGGTCAAAAGTATCATCTTGTTGCACATAATGACTTGGGGCGATGATGTTTGTGGCGATAATATTTGTGTTATTTGTGGAATATTTGCGATGCCATTTGTTCCACAGTTGCGCAACAAAACACCTATTCTCACTTACCCCACAATAATACAAAATCATTACAGTATCACATTGTTCACCGCCAATTTGTTGTAATTAGCGACTGTTAAAGTCCATGCAAATCATTTGACATGTTATTTTAGATAACAAAAAGGCGCATTAATATAAAATTGGCAAATTTTTAGCATCCCTTATATGCAGCACGCTACACTTAACAATGCTACATGAATCTTTTAACTTTTAAGTCAATCTTACCATTATATTGGATGAAACAGTGCATGATATTGACAAAAAAATAGAGGATAACTGAAAGTCAATTAAAATAAATAATCAAAACTAAACTTATTGAAATATAATTAACAAAGCTATTTACTTAAGAAATTTGATTTATAATTGTTACAAGTCCTTGCGGCTAAAAGAAAATATTATTATACCGAAATAATTTATAGCATATTAAAGTAAATTTATTAGCAAGAATACAGCCGAAAATTTTCCTTCATATTCCTTTAGTCTTGTGGCTCGAAGTCAAATTAAGATTCGCGTTCTGCTGGATATGTATATAAAAGCTATTTGGAGCAATGCAAATACACGCAAAATTCGAATATTCCGTTTTTAATAGCAGTCTAGTTGGCCCAATCCGGTGCACCATATTCGCCGTTTACAGATTGAGTTGTTATTTTTTATTAAGGTCTACACGGACAGCGTAGAGAGGCAAATTTAGGCGGCTAGTCGTAAAACTTGGACTAAGTGAAATGTAAAATTTTATAGTAGAAACGGCGTTTTTGCTTTGTTTTATAATGATTATATTTAGATTGTTATTTTTTTACTAAATAATTACTGTTTTTTTAATAATTAATTTTTATAGTATTTGCATAGACCTGCAATAATTGTGTAAGTGGGCATGGAACTATAACGGCATACTGTCATGTCCATTTTTACGTCAACGGATTTTGTGTATAAATAATTTTTTTTTACGTAGGAAGTGGAGAACCTTCAAAAGGCGAAGGATGCCCGGTGCATCCAAAAACTGTGGGATTTTTACCCACTAAACTCCACTCCCTGTTGGGATATTATACTTAGGAGGTTGGTGAATTTATTGTATGAGGCTTTAGGATTTATCATCCTGTTCAGCCTGAAACTGTATAAATAAATTCTACTTCCAGTTAAAACTCATTCAATCCGACTAGAATCAGAAAGCAAATGTTAAGTTAGGGCTTAGACAGACTTTAAAAATTATTAGTTGTGCGTTAAGCAATATCTGTACATAACTATACTTAATATTTAGACAATAATTCTTGCTTCCGTAATGTCAAAGATTTAACATGGGTTTAATATTTAAATAGGGTTAATAACGCTGAAAACGTAATAAAATACGGTGCATTTCTGTTTTTTTTTGTTACACCTTCATAAAGATTAATACGCCATTGAAAAACTTAATTACTTAACAAGTAAATATAAAACTTTTGATTAACATCTATACAAAAGTTTATGATTTGTTAGCTTTTTTTGAAGTAGAAAATTAATTACAACGATAACATTTATTTGCTAAGAATAAAACTCAAAAGAAATTGAGGGTGTTTTAGTTGTCTAAAAAATATATAAATAAACTAATATCTACTCACATTTGTATTTGAGACATAATTCTAACAAAAAAAAGAATCGCGTACTTGGAAGAAAAATCATGTACTTTGAACCCAAAATTCTAACAATAAGCGTTACTGTTTCACTTGAATCTCAAACAATTCTAAACAATAATTGAGCGTTCCCTTATATTTTTTTGCTTATATATTATTGTCCATCGTGAACATCTCTGACGATCGAACCTATCGTAAATGAAATTGGTTGTGTCTTACTCCTACTTATTAAAGGTCCATTGCAAACATTATTTTTTCAATTAACTCTTTCTGATTCATGGACGGAAAAACTTATTTACAAAGGACTATCTCGGTTTTCTCTTAACCATACATTTCTACCAAGTGTTAGTTTCCTACCATCCCGCGGACGTCTAAAAGAGGCGACCCGTATACTACATTTATACGTGCCCGTTACACGTGCTTAATAATTTGCCTTTTCCCTTAGATTATGTATTTAAAAAGTTTAAAGATCTTTACATTAAAATCCTAATTTGTGAATATCTCTTTTTAACGTTACAATATTGAGAGGACCTGACAATAAGATATTGGTTGGCGTCGAAGACAAGTTCAAAAGATGGGCAGAATATGTATAAGAGCTAGAGCTTTTTAGTACAAGCGTCCAGATCAGAGTCCACAAGCCTCAGATCTCAATGAAGTACGTTCCTACATATCAATGGAGAAAGTTGTGCGAGCCATCAATTTACAAAAGGAAACAAAGCTGTCGAGAAAATACTTTCAGACTGGATCACATCCGTCTTTGTTACTCTGCCCAAGAAAATCAAATCCACACATTGCGATGACTACAGGATGATGCCCCATGTTTTGAAAACCTTCCTGCAGATTGCGGATCATACACACTAGAATTTATAAGAAGTGCAAGCAACAAATCAATGCATCTTATTTCAACTTTAAAAAAGTCTTGGGAACTCGTGAGGACCTTTTTTCACTTAATAAACTCACATAGAGTTGTAGACATAAGAATGTGACTTTGCTTCATTAATTATCGAAAAGCCTTTCACTTAATATCGCATTAGAAGATGACAGATAATCAAAGAGCATCAGATATGGACGCTGGCGACCTGCGCATTATTGCCGACCTCTGCTGGTACCAAATTCCACACCGTAAAAAATAGCAGTAAAGAAGGGTGTACGATAAAGTTCCCTTCTGTTAAACTTTTATTTTCAAACGTTATGCAGAGAATCACTGGAGGGCATCAATATAGGCATCAAGATGTACGGCAAAATGATTAGCAACTTCCGCTATGCAGACAATAACGTGGTAATAGCCCACAACCACACATATATACAGAGAGCTTTGGATCTTACCGTGGCACACAGCCAGCAATTCGGCCTCTTCGTGAACGTCAAGGATACCAAGGAAACAAATCTCGTCGTTCTCCCCAAACAACTAAGACTAGATGTATTATTTATAAATGATATACCCGTGAGACATAGGCTGTTAAATTTTTCTTGTCCTATTCTATGGATACGAAAACTGAACATTCAATCATGAGATGGAAAATCGTATAAACACCTTTGAGATGCACCTAAACCGAAGGATATTACGCATCTCATGGACGAGACGACGGACAAATATCAAAGTTTTCAGTGTGATGGATGAAAATTATGACATTCTCCTCCGACTGATCATTGAAGGGAAGTTCCAGGGAAAAGATCAATTGTACAACGCCAAATTGCATGGCTGAAGAATCTGAGGAGATGGCTCGGATAAACATCAGCAGAGACCTTGAGGGTTGAAGTTTCTCAATCCAAAATAGATAATTGAATCGCCATACTCCGCAGGGAGACGGTGCTATAAGAAAAAGATTCAGATATGGAAGTCAGTAGTGGGATAATTTTAGGCGCGTATCTTAGGGTGACTGAAAGGGGGAAGAGGGGAGGGAGGTGTGTGTCTTCTCCCGAAATCGGACATCAAGTATATTATTTGCATACTAATTTGATGAAATGTTTTGATTTGTATAACTTTTTCTATATTTGCAGTAAGCTTATAATGTCTACAAGATCGTCCTTCTCTCAGAACAAAACTTTAGTTTTATTTCAAAACTGTGCTAATTCTGGCTTTCTTCATTATCTGTATTATCTGTCCACAAGAACTATGGCCCCTCGTAGAAGAAAACTCTAGGACTGCGTCTGGATAATTTGTTTGCACATGTTCTCTTTCTTCTTTGAAATATTATAAAAAAATGAAAAATTCACGGGAAAACAAAACGAAATAAATGTCAAAATTACAAAAGTATACTTATGTAACCTATCTTCCAGGATGGCCTAGTGTGTAACCATTTTCGCAAAGACACTTGTCAAATGTGGCGGCTTCTTTGATTTGGGCTGGAAGCTGGTCAATATTTATCGACCACCTCGATAAATATCCAAGCTTCGGCCAGTATCACATATTTTGGAATACTTGTCAATAGTGCAAAAGCAACACCACCTGGCAGTGATCGACTAGAGCCCGCAATTTGACCAGCATGGGCATAGTGTAGCCCTAGCTTTAGGAAAAGAGATGATTCATTGTTAGTAAATAATTCTTGGTTCATTATTGATGAATTTGATTTTTTTCTTAAATAAGAATGTGCTGTTATTTTTTGTTGTTGCATTATGCTTTTTTTGTTGTTGCAACAGTTTTTATTAACTTAAGCTAATGATGTGTCGTTTATTAATGCACGTTTTTTTATTGTGGTATATGTTTGTAACGCGAAGTATCTCGACGTCCTTTGAAAAGAACTTGTTCGCCTTTTGGAGCTCTAATACATAGAGTCCTTGAATTAATTTTTTAGAAATTTGTTTTCGTCCGCCAACTATTTGTCCATAGTTCATTAAAAACTAAGTTAGTAATAAGTGGTAAAAGGTTTCTACTTCTAGATTAGCACTAAATTAGTTTTCTCCCTTTATAGAAGCAGCCAGAGGACATTTAATTAGATATGCATGCAATGTAGCACTCACAAATTTCCAAACAGCACAGATTGTCAACATAAGTATCGGTGGAGAAAGATACGCATCTAAAAATATGGAGATGCATAATTCGTTGTTCATTATAGTTCTTTTATACACTGGTATACAGCACCGAATTTTCACTTCGGATCGACTTGTACACCGCGTCGGACGCGAAGCGATGATGATTTTAATTCTAATAAAAACTTTACTGTTTTCCAATAGAACGAGATAAATGTATGATCAAAAGATTGCTAGTAGTTATTGTTCCGCGTTGTTAAGTTAATCGTTGATAAATGTAAGTCCTTTTGATTTATACGGAGGCAACTTACACAAATCGTTATTTAAACAGGCAATTTGTTTACAGGTATCTTCTGGATCTTTCTTAAATTTTAGTTTATTTCATAAATTTGAATATTAATTCAATTTTAAAATGAATTGTGAGAATTTTGAGTTGATATAATATTTAGTTGCATGTACGTTCTATTGCACATTAAATTAAAAAAGAATTTTTTTCTCGCTAGTAACTTTTACGCAACCGAGAACGGTTGTTATGTTACTTTAAAAAGCATGATTAAAAGATAAAAGTCTGTACAAACTACATAATCCTTCACAGTAAATTACTAAAATCGATGAAACAGATAGGTTTTGGAAACCCCAGACTGGATTGAATTAAAAATTAGTTTTAAATGCATTTTATGCTTATCAATACCAACGAATTAATGTTCGGCGCTCCGCCTAACTAAGTGTATGTTGTATAGCCAAGAATTATAATACGATGTTATTCACTGTCGTTGTGTGGTGTGAGCGCTCGAAGAGCTGTATGCGTATATACGCTGGCTATGGTATGTAGCACTTGGGCTGTGAATACAGTAGAAGATGAAAATAATCTGTATACTGCTCTCGCTGCTGTTGCATAGGCTGAAGCGTTCTACTGTAACTTTTGAGTGATGGCGCAGAGAGAGGAATTGTGTGTTCTACATAGGGTAAAATTAGTACTGATATTTGCATAGAAAAATGTAGTGGGACTATATCAGCAAACAAATGACGTGTGGTTGTCTACATACAGACCCGTAGACTGATCAAAATTTGAGTGCTGGCTCTGAGTTATAAACAGCGTGGTTTTTAGTATAATAATTTAGTTCCAATTTTGAGAACTCGAAAACAATACGTCCAGCAGCATCAGCAGCAAGCAGAGCAACCATCGAAGTCATGGCAGCCAAGCCGAGACAATGAGCAGAGCTAGCAACCAAGTCAGCCATGCCGAGACAGCAAGCAGAGCAAGAGGCGCCAATGATTTTAACTCGCTTGAATTGCAACTTGATGTCCCATTCACTGCTATACACTTCGCATGTATTTTAAATAACTTTGTTCCTCCTCCTACCTTATCACCTGGTCCTATTCAGTAGAGTGTACAATTCTAGCTCGCGTTAATTGGGGTTCGTTATTGGGACTCCGTAGCAGTAACAGTAGCGTTAAATGGGGTATTTTGTAACAACCAGCAAAGTCATGTCAGCCCAGACAGCAAGCACAGGGAGAGGTGCCAGCGATTTTAACTCGTTTGTTAAACAACTTCATTCACCATTCACTGGTGTACAATTCACATGTACTTTAAAGAACCTTAATCCTCCTCCTACCTTATCACCTGTCTCCTATTCAGTAGAGTGTACTATTCTAGTTCGCGTTAATTGGGGCTAGTTTCAGTAACTCAGCAGCAGTAACACTTGCATTAAACAGGGTATTTTGTAACAACTAGCAAAGTCATGTCTGGCGAGACAGCAAGCAGAGGGACAGATGCCAGCGATTTTATCTCGTTTGGTAAGCAGCTTCATTTACCATTCCCTGCTATACAATTCACGTGTATTTTAAATAACTTTGTTCCTCCTCCTACCTTATCACCTATCTACTATTCAGTAGGGTGTATAATTCTAGATCATGTCTATTGGGGTTAGTTTTAGTCACTCAGCAGCAGTAACACTTGCGATAAACGGGGCATTTTGCTACTTATAGTGATCTCCTTTCTCACCTATATACTAGAGTGTCTAGTTCTAATGTTAAACGCGGTTTTAATCGCTTAAAGAAACATAGCACTTGCGTTAATCGGGGTACTATTACAGCCTATAGTGCTCTCCTTGCCGCTCCATTAACTAGAGTGGATTACTCTAACTTGCATTAATCGGGGTTAGATGTAGTCGCACAGCCAAACATAGTACATGCGTTAATCGGGGTGTTATTACGGCCTACAGTAGTCTCCTTACTATTCCATGACTGTAGTGGATAACTTTAAGTTGCATTAATCGGGGTTAGTTTTAGTCACTCATAGAACATAATAAGTGCGTTAATTGTGGTGTTACTAACCTACAGTGGACTCCTAAGATTCCTACCCTGATCTAAATATCGTGCATTTAGATTTACCTCCGCTTTCCTGATTGTATTAAAATCTATTTTTACATGGCAGTACTACAGTTTTATTATTTTATTACTACATATTTGAATTGCTTTACATGTATCGCTTGTATATTGTTTTACAGTTAATATTATACATTTGTACAGTTTAGTTTTCATCGCTTAAATATTGTTTTGTTTATAATAGAATGGCCACTGTTTATTTTATGACCGCCAGTGATGTGATGTTAATTTAATTTGACAATTATTAATTTGTTTATTGTTGACATTGGATTGTGCCAACAATAAACAAATGTATTATATTTCTTTCTTTGTTTATATTGTCTACTGTACACAAGAACACGCCACTCCTCTGTACAACTCGCGTACTCGTAGCTGCCCGTGCCTTCAGTAAGTCCACTGAGGACCAGTGGAACAATAAGAGCGATTCCAACAGTCTCACTTTAAACTGATCTGGCGCCCGAGAATACATATTTCCGAAGGCCGTTAAATATTGTAATAATTAAGATATTTATTGGCGCCATCCGTGACAGTCGCAAGGACTCTCTGTTAGCAGTGTCGCGAGAAAGAATCTATTATCGTAAAATCTTTACGGTATTCTACTAATTCTTACACGGTATATTATCGTATATTTTGTAAATAATTCGTCACGTTCCGAGTATAGAACGAGAAGTCCCATCACTAATGTAATTATTTCTACATAAAAATTTTCAACACTCACTCGTAATAATATTGTCATTAAAATTTAGCGATTTTTCTAAATGCTATCGACTTTCATTTTTAATTAGTACAGCGTGTCAATTGTCATAATGAAAATAGTAAAACCCGATCCAATCTCTGTGATAAAATTTTGCAGCTAGTTAACGAACGGACGACAATATCTCCCTTTAAGATATCAAAAACCGTCGTAAAAACGATTCTCGCATCTTTGGACTTTAACGAGAGTTGCAGGTTTAATAAAAATCGCCTTACACAGCTTGTTAAGAGTTAGCTAGTGAACGGCCAACGAATAGGAGACTATGAAGGGATTAACATGTACCAGGACTGATTAAATGACAACATGAACTAAATGAATATATGCTATTATGTTCCTGATGCAGCTAGTAAATTCAAGTTCATTTATATAAGACAGATTTAGTCTAGTCAAATCCATTTGACATATTACAACATACTAAATTTTATGTAAAAGCTATATAATTATCGCAAATTAATTTTAAAACCATACTGCGATCCGATTAGTAATAATAACAAAATGTACTTACATTAATTACTCCATAATAGAAAGAAACAATAATATATTTTTCAAGGGTGCAATGATAAATTCCAAGTTTTTATTCTATTAACGCAGAGATACATCAGTTATCAGAATTTCACGTGAGAAGCAACGAGTCACTAAAACAAACTTTTAGAACATTACCTATAATTCGGATATATCATAAAATCTTGATACAACACGCACATGTACAAAAAATAGTAATTTATTGGATACATTGGACAAACGATGGTGTAGCTAAAAAAGAATCTCGAAAACTGTTCCCAAGGAAGAGTATTTCGAAATTCGGCTGAAAGCTCGAGAAATTAAATTCTTATCCGAACGCAAATAAATTCAAGGCATGGGCATGGACTTTGACGACACGACACGAAGATAAATTTTTGAAGTTCTAAAAGTTTGTAATAGAATTGAGAAAATAATATGTGTATGACCTTTCACAGATTGGAAACGCCAATCAAATGCCCTTGACATTCGACATTTTTACAACAGGACTGTATATGTTATATATAAAAAAAAAACTGTGTGAATTGAAACAACTGGACATGGGAATTCTTACTTTACTGTCATGCTGGCTTGTAACACAGATGGAGGACAGTTGCCGCCGTACATCATTTTTAAAAGAAAGATTTTTCCAAAACTACAATTTCCAAAAGGTGTACACATCTGTGTCCATAAGAAGGGCTGGGTGGACGAAGCAGTTTGGCTCAGTTCGTGCAGAAAAACTTCCTTCCATTTTGGTGATCGATTCTTTTTGGTGTTATCGGATGCCTTCAATCCAGAAAAAAAATATGCGAAATAAAGTTGGATCTGTTTATTATTCCAGGTGGCATGACCTACTTACATCAACCTCGACACGTTTCTTCAATAAGCCGATGAAGAAAGCTATACATCGTAAAAAGATCATAGCTAAGTAGTGATAATCACGCATATACTGCAGGTGGGTGTATGCTCCAACCGACTCTCTTGGACGTTGCAGAATGGGTACTTTCGACATGAAATGAATTAAATCCCTCTGTTATTAAACAATACTTCCTTACATGTTGCTTATCGAATAATTTGGATTTCAGTGAGGACAATATATTATTGTAGGATGAGTAGGTGTCCTTAGATGAGGATGGTGATAAATATTATGACGGCACCAATAATTATATCGCAACAACAATGTAAACAATAGATGAGATGTATTCGAGTGATTCTAGTGAAGAGTATTCAGATTGATAATTTGACAGTATTATTTGTTTTACTTACCTAAAATTTAAGATATTTGTAAGAATTTGGCTTTTTCGTTCTTTCTATTAAATATTTTAATTAGGTATGTTGGTATAGATTTGTGCAATTTTTAAATAAAATATTGAACAGATAACTGCGTCAACTCGACGAGTTTTGTTGAGCAAATATTTAAGAAAAACATGTAATTTTTTATGACTATATATATTTTTTGAATACATACCACGTTTGGAATAGATATCAAATAGTGCAGTGATATCCCTTGTGACAAGTTTAACCGTTTGACTCTCAATATATCTTTTGAAGATTTTCAAACTTTTTCCTGTATTCTGCTGTAGATACTATTAAAATGAAGCAAACATATCAATTTTTAGGTGTACTCACCTAAGAGCAGCTGTGAGGGTCGTTGGAACAAGGTGCCAGTGACTCTTCTTTTCACAGGTTTGAGGGGTAGATATTGCTTCAGGCAGCTTCTCCCCTTGAACTTCACCATGGCTTCTTGAATGCTTGGACTATCACTCTGCATTTGCATAAACGTGTGTTTCAGCCAAGCAACGAGGTGATCCATATAATATATTTTTTGTGCATTATCTGTATTTTTCGCAGTTATACCTTGGACGAAAGAATTTTAAATCTATTCCGGGATTTTGCATATTTTATAATTTAATTACCGAGTCATTGATTGCTGGACTAATGAGAGGAACATCGTTATAGGACATTGCTAAGGAAAATCCCAAAACAATCATAATTTCGTGTTGATCTGTATCGGAATTGGGTCTTTTCTTCTCTCTTTCCGAAAATTTTAAGCGACTTTTAGGGAATTATTTTAAGAAAAATTAAACTCAGACGATGAGTTATCTAAATTTGCTAATACTTCAGTTTGAGCATCTATAAGATTGCACTTTCTTGGTTGGAAATTCCTATCAACTGATGTCCGTTCGTCGATAATTGCAGTAGGTATTTCATAATTTGATTCAGTTTATTCCACATATTCACTTTCATCTGAGGCGAATACATTGGCAGTAATTGATTCATTTGTTTTTATTCTGTTTCTTCGCTGAACTCTGCTGAGATCACTCAAATCTTCGGTGCCCGTACTAGTATTTTCCGATCGGCTATCTTCAAAAGCGTTTTCTGTATCAGACTCTGGATCGGAAATATCGGATAAGTGGTTTGCAAAATGTAGCAGCACTTTCTCTGACAAAGAATCCCTTCTCCTAGAAAGAAAAAGTAATTACACATTGACTATAAACAACTCTAGATGTCTCAATTGAAACGTCATTACTACTATTTAGATTCCGCTTTATTTTTGCCAATTTTGTTTAGAAAACCAACAGGTTTGGTTTGACTTATTAGCACTGTACATAGAGCTGATATCTACGACAGCTCACAAATAGTTAGGTTATGTTGCGGAACCACCACACCGAAAAGTGGGCGTAATAGAGTAATAGACTTGGAATGGAGAGCCTTGCTTACCACTAGGACATAGTTATGGAGCTTTCCTGGCTCGCTAGTACCCTGAAACACTTCGCTGGGACATATGTTCCCAATATGAGTGAAAGTGTTAAGTGAGAACAAGAGAGCCCTGTCTAAGGATTTGTTTAGTAGTTTCTGTAAAGCCTACATCCTACATTGTCAATTTCTTCTTCAGGAATCTCTAGTTAATTTAATTCTATATGACCGTGATGAAGTAGCAGAAAATTGTAGCATATGATTCTATAGAAATACGCTTATGAAAGGTACCTATTTAGCGGAAACAGGAAACCTATTGTCTAGGTATCTATTTCTCAGTTTTAAAACCAATATTTTTTCATTGCTAGACTCACTACAAAGGAGGTTATAACTGCATATGTAACTACAAATTTAAATTGGTTCCTTGGGCACTTCCAAACATTTTTTAAAATAGCCTAAAATATACATTATCTCCAATCTGGTTCAACAGATAAGAACTTTCTATTCACCACCTTAATTGTCAGAAAATTATATTACAAAATAACGCACGTATGGTTCACGTATGGTAATACATGGTCATGGTTCTAAGTATCAATCTATCTCCACACTTTGTGGATGCTTTAAAACCTGCCATTCCAGAATTCAGGATCGCGCTTGCAAAACCTATAGTATGGTATTGATAAATTAAGAAGGAATTTTATCTGCTACATCTACTTAAGCCCAACATTAATCACTTGTGGGAGAATCATAAGTCAAAATAATCCTCTAATTAAGCCTATCTGTAGTGTTCTAAAATATCCATAAACCAGATACCTTAAGTGATAAGACCTCAGTGGTTGAAGGCACACCCAACCATTTTGTATTATAAAAACATGCAAAGATTTGTTCGTATAGTAATATAAGTTTTATTTCTTATAGCTGCTAGTACTTGTATTTTGATAAAAGAGTGTGATAAATGCTCTTGGGTCATAGGATTGTGGTATAATTGACCTGATTTAAAATCTAAATTGGAAAATTGTTTGTATGGTTTGTATGCGTAATGTGTGGACGATTTATTTACAAATCTTGGTTAAGTCTTGTTTACAATTTATAAAACATACAACTGCCCTAGTAACCCTGTAGATAGAAATTATGTGAACTCATAACACTGGAAAAGTAGTCAAATATGTTAAGATTTAGCTAGTTAAAGTTTGGAGACCATCTTGATAAAAATGTAGGATTCTGTGAATAATTCCTTTCGGATTTAAGGACTTTTTAGATTTTTTAGACTTTCCTGACCTTCTTTAGACCTTCTTAGATTATAACTTTGGCCTTAAGCATTAAATCTACTGGTTTGTTAGAACAGTTAGTTTATAACAAGGAGCATTCTCTATAGTTATACGAGTAAAAAGGCTATGAACATCTATTATTTGAGACTAGAATGTCGATATATAAACTCAGTTGTTATCGTACGAACTAAAATATTTAACTTATGTTATGACAAATGGACATGTAAGATTTATATATCTTCTGCACGAGAAACTGTTGACTTGTATATAGGATTATAGAATTGTAATACCTGTAATATGTCTCTGTTGAGAGCATGTTATAAATAATAAGACAGGTGCAGAGTATTGTACGTATTAAGAAATATTAAGAACATTGCATATATTATGAAGGTAAGAAATAGTAGAGCTATTCCACAGGGTAACTAGTTATAATGTATAGTGTACTTACTGTGTTATTGTAATTGAGAACTTAGTTATAACGTGTAGGGTATTTGTTGTTTTTGTCTTCCAGATGTATATTCCACGTTATCTCATTTATCTGCTTAGTGTGAAATGTTAATGGGAAATTTTCAGTAATATAGCCTAGGCTACGAGATGATTAAAACCTGGTTGGTACCTAAAATATGCGTAGTACCTAAAATATGCGATTTAATGCGTATTGTCGACCATTAATTAAGTTTACTATGTATTTAATCTACAATATTAATCTACTGGTTAACTTTTATATGATGAGACGTATTTGTGTTGTTTGGTAATGTTATGTTTCTGTTCAATGTAAGATTACGTTCGTTTTACCAGCTGTTTATTATAACTGACGGAGGTTAAAAGGAATCTGTATCTGAGGCTGGTGGCTGATTCTGTATGTTGACAGAACGCTTGTACGAAATTAGTGCACGTAGCGAGTACTACTGCGCAAGTCATATGAGGCCTGTTTTCTTTAGAGTTGAAAATAACGGATTAAAATTAACCGCAGTAATGTCTCGTCATGATTTAGGGGTTTTAGCGGCGATTGTTATATCCCTGCTCGTATTTGTTAATTTAATGTCGATTTCTAGCCATTCCTTAGTTATTGTAAAGAAATGGCGCTCCGGACTCGGACCCTTGTCGGGTATGAGGCTAGAATGGTGGAGGCAGACGGAGGCTATTTGGCAATTCCTACGCAAGGTAGGTTCTTTTTGGTTTATCAACTACAAGCCAAATTATGGCTAACTAATAGTTAATTAAACTCTAATTGTCGTAATGTATTAGTAAAATACAATTTGAGATATGTGAGATTAAAAGTACAATTGGGAAGCTCGATCAACGATTCGGTTGATTCGGTAAGTCTAATTTTGTTGCTTTAATGGCGTCAGGTCGAATTTCGCCATTTTATGTATTTTAAACAAGGCGAGTTTGGTGGATTACCAGTGGATAATTCAGCGATTGATGGTCATTCAACTGTCGTCTGATGGGTAATCGTTGGAGCCTGTAATTTTGTGGATTTCTAGATTTTTTTCGCCACGTGCAGCTTGGTCGATTGTCAGGCTGAAAACAGGACCAAGCAGGTCGTCTATCTCATTTAGTGCTGCAGCGGCTAAATGTAGTGGCGGTACCTGTAAATCATGACCGTAAGGTGAACATCAACTGTATTTCTGGATTTAGCTAGTCATGCAGTCCAGCGGGAAAGTTACAGGTATTTTACATATCTTTGGTTGCATCCTATAGAGCTTGTCATTTTAAAGTCTGTTTGTTTATCTTTAATTTGAGAGCGCTTCACGCAAAAACTTAATCTTACTTTAGGTCCTTGCTTTGTTTATATAATTTGCCAGTCCGAAAATTATTGCCAGTACGCTTTATGTTGAGGAAACGGTGGGCGGGGTGGGGGGAGGGGGGGCAGCATTT
>WYDF02224427.1:0-21139 GCA_009867245.2 Adranes taylori
TCAAATCAGATCAAATCAGATCAAATCAGATCAAATCAGATCAAATCAGATCAAATCAGATCAAATCAGATCAAAATCACATTTTGTTCTGTTTTGAATAAAATAAACAATACTTTAGAGTAGGAACACCGTTGCTTGTCTTAATCAAGATAATTATGATTTCTATTTAAAACCAAACTTATTAAAATATATGATAGCAGCCGCTAGGAATATATATTTTTTGTATAATTTAGATGACAGAATTTTTTACTTTAATAATTAGCATTGAATTACATAACACTATATAAAATTACTCTTCAATATGCATATGTAAGTAAAAAATATATACATTATATGTACATAATTTACTTTTATATTTGTTATCTATTAATCATTGTGTTGGTAATTACTTACAGCTATTACCATTTATATTATTTACTTTAAATTAACTATAAAAATGCAATTACATGTGCATTACGTATATGTTGACTTTTTATTTGTATGGGTGCCTTCTTAAGGTATTTGAGGTCAAGTTTGAAGCTAATTTCAGAATCTTGTTTAAATAATTTCTACAAAATGTACATAGACTCTATGATGCAAATTAATTTGCATAAGGAATAGAAAATATGTCTCTTGAATAAAATGTATGCACTATGAAAATCCACTATTCTAAGAAACATTTAAAAATAATATATGAATATTTTCAATGTTAATATTTAATATTCCTAGGTCTAAAAATATATCCTTAGGATAGGCAGAATTGGATTAGGTATAAAATTAATTATTTTGAAAAGCTGAAAGATTGTTTAAAATATATAAAATATAGGTTTCAGAGTATTTACTTTTGTTAATAAATTCTAGTTAATTAAATAATTACTTTCAAGATAGCTATTTATTTGTCTATGTATAATGTTTCTATAATATTTGTCTATGCAAAATTTTTCTGTATTTTGGAGCCCTATATTCTTCAATGTTTATAAGCTTTTCTAGTTTACTTATAGGTATTAATGGTGACCTGACTTGACACTATGCTAAAATAAAAGACGACTTAGATAATTCATCAACATGATCAAATACGGTTATAACGACAGTCATGGAATCGTTAAAGAATAATGATTACGAATAAATGGATTACGAACAAATGAACTAAATGAATCTTATACCAACCACTCAGCCACCAAATGAAAGCACTATACAAATTGGCACAGAATTGTAAATACAGAATTGTGACAACAATGTTTAAACCGAAGAAGTGTTTTACGTAACGCAAGCGCGAAATTGTACAATTTATGGCATAATATTACACATCAATTGGATTCAACAGAAATCAAGTTGTAAAAGATTGGCTAGTTTACTCCATGTCATGGGCCTAGGTAAGGGAGGGGTTTAGGGGGTTTGAGCTTTTGGGTTTTCTGTTAAAAATAAGAAACGAACTAGGTGGAGAAAATATTTCGTCTCCGTCTGCCATCATTTCCATACACCTGCATTGCCCAACAGCTGAGAAGTCGTCGTGAGAGTGTGGAAGCTTCAATTTCCAGTTATGTAATATATACGTGTTTAAACATTCAACATATTTGGATGCCAGACAAAGATTTTAACTTTCCTGTTTCCGGTAAACAAAATTAGACGTTTCAAAGTAATTATCTCAAAAAGCATTCTAGGTTGGCATATTTCCATTCTTGAAAGAAGCATTGTGGAAAGTGTGCATTATCCTTGGAATCAAAGAAGGGGGTCTGAGAAACAAGCAGTGGACTCTGGTTAAAAAACTTTTTACACACTGGAAAAATGTTTTGCGATAAATATGCTTCAATGCAATGTCATAAATTTGCTGAAAAGAAAGTGGTAGATATTAGCAGAATCGCTCAAAGCGATCGTAATATCGTAGAGTGCTCGAATAGCGAAAAAAGAAAATAGATGAAGACAACAGAAATAAATTGAAAACTATCATGAAAACTGTCTTGTGTGACAGGCAGGAGATTTGATTATGGGGTCACTATGAGCAGGGTTATATAGCATTATTGGAACCTGAAGATAATGATGGTACTTTTAGGACTCTTCTTTGTTAGCTATTAGCTCTTGTTATGTTTTAGCTAAAGCATAGAGCTCTTACGGACACTGATGTCCACATTAAGATTTCTAAGAGGCGAACAACGCCTCACACGAATTTTTCAAGAATATCAAAAAAATTGCTCCGGCAAAATAATAATTCCGTGTTTGCAAAGTTGCAAACATGGATTGAAAGCAAGTTTATTGGCAAAATGACCTGTCAGACTCAACCAAAGAACACTACCGTAGATATATTTCCTTTTTTTGAATATTTTAACACGGATCTGGAAGCAAGCTTCCAGATTTCATGATGTCATAACTGACATTCAGCTCTTGATTCCGAGTCAAACCAAGAAGGACAAAAACTATCGAGCGAATCAAAGAAAAAACCTAAGAGCCCTGTAGTTGAGTTCTAATGATCAAAAATCGTTACTATCGACTCTGAGCATGCGCTGTGGTACACAAGTTGGATAAATTCTTCTGAAAAACCATCTACTGCATTTAAAGCCATTGACACATGTGATGCGAACTTCTACCCAAATATACACACAATAGTGGAAATTTCTGCAACTCCGCTTTTTTTAATAGTGACTTCCAAACAGACATTCTCATCTTACTAGCTACGTCCGAAGCAGAACAGGATATGAGCGCCTCATGGATTGGCTTCTCACTGTACTTTGAAATATCATTGTCGATCCTAACTATGTAATTTAGGGCTTTATATGAAACAGAATAATATGAAATAGTTTTTTACCTAAGTATAGCACACCCCTTCCATGGAAATTTTGTAGCTAAAAGCATGCCCCATTTCATAAAACAGCGTATATTGTTTGATGTAATATTTTCTGCTGACTGCTTAGTTCAAGATTGAGTTATAAGTTGGGAACATTTCATTAAAACTTTAATTGACCATAAAACTTATTTCTAAAATCATGCGAAGGCCCAAAGATTTAGGGGTAAAATTTTTATATTTAGGAATTTTTTTGATTAGGTAAAAAATTTTTTTATTTAGAATTTTTAAAATATTTGATATTGATTTTGAGCAAAATTGTTAAAGTTTTGCGCCTAAAAAAATTATTTTTGATTATTAGATTAAAAACATTTTAAATTTCGAATTTTTAAAATATTTTGTAATGATTTTGGGTAAAATTATCTAGGATTTTATTTATTATTAAATAAAAACATTTTAAACTTAAAATTTTAAAAATATTTTATAATGATTTTGGGCAAAATTGTAAAATATTTAAGACGGAATTTTTTTTGATTATTAAATAAAATATTTTTAAATTTAGAATTTTAAAAATATTTTATCATGCCTTTGGGCAAAATTGTAAAATTTTTACGTCTAGGACTTCTTTTTGATTATTAGATAAAAAAAACTTAATTTAGAATTTGTAAAATATTGTAGATGATTTTGGGTAAAATTATTTAATTTTTATATCTAGGTTTTTTAATTACTAGATAAGAAATTTTTTTAATTTACAATTTTTTTAATATTGTATAATGATTTAGGGTAAAATTGTTCAATTTTTACGCCTAGAATTTTTTTTATTAAATAAAAAAAATTTAATTTAGAAATATTTTAATTTATTTTGGGCAAAATTGTTGAATTTTTATATTCATTATTATTAAATTTTTTTTTTTGATTGTAAAATAAAAAACTTTAAATTTAGAATTTTTAAAATATTTTATAATGATTTTGGGCAAAATTATAAAATTTTTATATTTAGGAATTTTTTTTGATTATTAGATAAAACACTTTATTTTGGAATTTGTAAAATATTTTATAATGATTTTGGGTAAAATAATGAAATTTTTTTATCTAGAATTTTTTTTATTACTAGTAATTTTTAATTTAGAATTTTTAAAATATTTTATAATGATTTTGGGTAAAATTGTTCAATTTTTACGTCAAGAAAACTTTTTTATTGGATAAAAAAAAATTTATTTAGAATTTTTAAAATATTTTATAATAATGATTGGGCAAAATTGTTAAATTTTCAAATTTCGGATTTTTTTTATTATTAGATAAAATTTAAATTTAAATTTTTTTAAATATTTTATAATGATTTTGGGCAAAATTGTAAAATTTTTATATTTAGGATTTTTTTGACTTAAATAAAAAACTTTAAATTTAGAAATTTTTAAATATTTTATAATGAATTTGGGCAAAATTGTAAAATTTTTATATTAGGATTTTTTTTGATTATTAGAAAAAAAAAATTATAATGATTTTGAGGGAAAGTGTTTTTTTTTATGACTAGGAATTTTTTTCTATAACAACTAAAGCAAGTTTTAAACAGCTATGTTGTCAAAAACTGCACCAAAAAATATGACACAACAAATGTAACAAAACGTTTTTCGTGTTTATGCTAAACGCAACTAAATTTATACTTTCTTGATCAATCTCATAAGATCATCTTCGGCCACAATTATAACTTAAAATATTAGTATGAATGAGTTGTGAGTCGAGAAAAATTTGTAAACCAAAATCAGACCCTGTATTCACTAGTGCAATCTTTATAAAAGATACATTTCACTTTTATTTCGTACGTAGCATAGTTTGTAAATAATTTCCGTTATATTCAGCTAAGTAATCTATTATTTTAGATTGCCTGCTAGAGGTAGGTAAGTAATTGACAAAGTATCTAATATATTCTGGAAAATTACTTCGCTCGAGGTACCTATATTTCCTCTTTTGTCTATCTCATCACGTTTATATAATTCATCTTATAGCTTCGCACATTCTTTTTATTTATTCAACTACTCGGTGTTTTAAAATAATACTGAGTATATGCGAAAACTGTCATGTGCTTAGAAAGTGCTTATATCTTTATTTCACAATTTATAACGTTTATTGTCTGTCTGTAATTTAAACTTATGACCTTCATCATTGACTTTCACAAACTTCTTGTCTATGCCCGGAATGTTTTACAAGAAAATGCTTCCTTTCGTCTCTAATCATTAACATTTATTGTGTATTTTATATAATCCTTATTAATTTATTATTAGCGCACTTTATGTTTATACTGAATTATATTTATGTAACATATGTAAATCTTAATTGTTTAAGGCAGATATTATAAATGAAATAAACTGACAGGACCGCCTTGTTTGAAATTTTGTAAACAAACTCCAATTCATTTTATGCAATAAAACAATAGACTATCACGCATTTTAATCTTTTGTTTTATATATGCCCCTTCGCCCCACGTTTATTTTTTTTATTGTGTTAAATGAGATTGAAATCATCATGATGCTGATGATCACATCGTTTCCAAATGTTTTGTTTTGGTTCGCTGCAATTTTGTTTATTTTTGGGAACTTCTTTTGTTTAATAAGCAACGAAATAAATGTTATTGTCAATTTGTTAATAAAATATAGTTATTTGAACATTGAATTCGCTGATTTATGATGGGAATTATTTTTAAAATGGAACGTACACATACATATTATACATATGTTTATTTAGCAAATGCTGATGTAATTAGCTATTCGGTCGAACACATTATTTACTGATAAATATTTGTTCTCTTTATTATTACTATAGCAATAGATAATTAGCTTTATTAATAGACACCTATTTAATGTAAACAGTAATATTTCCTGTTTACAATGACTAAATGTTGCAAAAAAAACGAATATTTTATTATATATAACAAGTTTACTGTTATCTATTTTCGCAAGTACACGCAAGTATCTCTAGTCCCACAAGTACCCGACCTAACAAAGAAAATACAAAAAAATTGGAAAAACATATCTTTATTTCTCAGCGATGTTAAATAGCTTCGATCCTCTAACTACAGTGAGAATCGTAGAGATTTTCAAAATAGTCATCAACCGGAGACATTCACTGTTGGCAAATCTGTTACCACCGAGCCATTTTTTCAAGTTTGGAAACAGAAAATAATCCGCGAGCGGCTAAATCTGGTGAATATGGTGTGTGGGGAAGCAAATCAAACCCCAAATCGTTGAATTTGGCCATCGCAATAACGGATGTGTGGACTGGTGCATTGTCTTGATGAAATAAAACTTTATTTTTCGCCAAATCTGGCCGCTTTTTCTTGATTTCATCACTTAAACACTGTAATAAGTTCGCATAATACTCGGCGTTGATTGTTTTTCCTTACTGAAAGTAATCAATGAAAACTATCCCAGACACATTCCAAATAACTGATGCCATGAGCTTGCCTGCAGATGGAACTGTCATCGCCTTCTTTGGAGCCGATTATCCCCTTTCAGTCCATTGGTTTGACTGTTTCTTCATCTCAAGTATGAAGTGATTAACCCGTCAAACACTCGAGTGTTGAACTTCGTCAAACACTCAAGTGAAACATGTTCGGTGTTGAACTCAAGACACTGTTTTTATTTCAATGTAAGTAATCGCGCCACCCATCTTGCGCACAGCTTTCTCATGTGCAAACTTTCTGTCAATATGCAATGTACAGCACTTTTTGAAATTCGCAATATGTCTGCTAGCTTCTGCTGTTTCAGTCGACCGTCATCCAATAAATACCATTTTCTGGCGTTTTCTTCACCATTTCTGGCGAGGTCACCTCATTTGGTCGACCGCTGGGATGTTCATCTTTGTAGCGTGTACGACCTCGTCTAAACTCTGTCACCCAATATTTTACTGTTGTAAACGAAGCAGACTCAGCCAGTGTAAAATCTAGCTACGCTATGATATTGGTTGGACTGGAGCCTTTCACAATAAAGTATTCTATCACATAACGATGACCAATTTTTTTCGTGTTTACAAATTCACTGAGAAAGTTTATTACTGATGGCTGCCAAACAAATATTAAACAACGTAGCGTCGTCAAATTTCAAGTACTTCTGAGACTATCCTCGTATAAACAAGTAACTGAAAGAACTTGTAATCTAATAATATAAGCCTTTATTGGCATGTAATAATGAATTATAAATTACAGATAATAATGAAACGATAGAAAAAATAAACAACATGTTTTATATAAATAAGAAAATGATTCGTATGTCATCTCATCTCCTCTGATCAGGTTCACTCCTCTTTTACAATTTTTATTTCTGTCTTCCATATCTAATATCCATTCCTCTCCCATCCTTTGTCATCTCTGTGGTTCTCTTCTTTGCATTGTTTCTCTTCCTCTTTTTATCATCCCCTCTATTCCACTCTTGACTCCGTTTTCCCTGCTGCTATTTTCATGCCTTCCTATACGTCAGTCTTACTCTCCCTTTTGCCTTCATTAACTCCGCAGCTGCGCCTCTTATCCTATTCTGCAGCTTTCTTTGTTTGTTAAATCATTGTCAATGTACATTCGTGTGCCGACCAGCTTGCTTTTCTTTCCCATCACCTCCCTCTTCTGCTGAAAATGCTCCAGCTTTAGTAATGTCGGTCTACCTTTTCCTTCTATTCTGTTTTCTCAATCTGTACGTATCCACAATTTTTACATCAATGTCCATTTTATCGAACACTTTCTTTTGTATCTCTTCTTTGGATTTCACTTCTTCACCCACACCACTAACAACTATATATTTTTTACATTTCCTTCATTGCTTTTTTTCCTCTCTATACATCCCTTCACTCATTCTCTTTTTCATCTCCGTCATCTCTTTTTTTCTCGTTATCTCATTCTCTTACACAATCTTTTTTGTCTCCTCACTCTCCTTCTTCATCATTCTTGTTTGTTCCCTCATTTCCTTCAACTCTTTTAATATTTCATTTTGCACTTCCATCATCTGTCGCATATCCAGATTATCAATCTCTCTGTCTTTACTCTCTGATCTTTTCCTTTTTACCTTATCTCTAGCACTGCCTGTAATGTCCGACCGCCTTACATATATGTCCATCATCATTATACCCTTTCTCTTATTCACTTTCCCAAAAAATTATGTATTAATTTTATAACCACTATTATCCACGACAGTCCACTATTGGCAACCTTAATTCAGTTTATTTACATGTCTCTGTTTTCCTATTTGCTCCTTTATCGGCAAACTTTTTCACGTTACCTGCCGCATTAATTCACATCTGTTTAACACTTTTTTCTTTTTATTCCACCACCACGAATATTCTTTATATGATTAACAATATTCCGCATCATATACCACGTTTCGCACGCTCCCACTGGAGAACTTAATTTGAAATAAATTTCCACAATAAGCGTAAAGTCTTGTGAGCCGTAGTGTAGTGGGAATAAGCTAAATGGCCTTTTAATATTTCTTTCTTATCTACCAAATATATAAATTCACTTATCTCATTTATTAGATGGATTTCTATTCACACATCAACCTATATAGCCCCATCTTGCGAGGTATTGAGGCTATATACCTTCTGAATAAATGCAGAAACACACCAATATAGACTCTCTATTCCCAGTTACTTGTCCATCCTTGATTCCGGAAACCTCTCGCATCAGACACAACTTAAATGAGTCCACATTTCGGAGCGCCGACTTTACGCGACGAAAAGGATTTACTAGACAAATTGGACCTACTAAAAACTAGTAAAACATTTTTCATTTTGATTGATCGAATTTGAACTCTTGGGATTTGAAATTTCAGTTAAAAATTCATACATCTGTCAATTGAATTTTGTTTAAATCTGTCCGGTTTAAATATCTCCGGTTTTATACTCTCCGGTTGCTGCTCTTCCTACGTAATCCGGATAAATTTATATTAAAAACGTATGTGTGGATTAGTTGGGGTACCTTATCTAAAAACTGTCTGCCTGCTTCAGTGCCTCACAGACTATGCTGATTGAATCAGCAGTGTTTTCGATATAAGTGTAATTGTATTATACAATTTCAGTGCAGTAGGAATTAAAAGTTACATTGTCAGTTTTGCTCACTGTGACGAAACCCCACAAGAAGCAGATATTTTCTTGCTGTGAGAAAATCCCTAAGGAATATCCCC
Source organism: Adranes taylori (assembly GCA_009867245.2). NCBI lineage: Eukaryota > Metazoa > Arthropoda > Insecta > Coleoptera > Staphylinidae > Adranes > Adranes taylori. The sequence goes on from WYDF02224427.1 coordinate 8,920, forward strand.
CCATACTAAAGGAATATAAGAATTCCTTTAGTATGGTTCGGTTGCTCCTTCCACACTTTTTATTGTATAAGAAAATCCAATAAAAAATAATTCCGATGATTTATGAAAATTCCTAACGCCTTCTATCTGAAGAAAAACTGTTTTATTCTATATGAGATTCCCTTACACTTTCAGTATATCTAGGCGATTGTTGAAAGGGATTTCCTAACATCATCACTATATTTTTTCCTAACATCGTCACTGTTTTTGCCAAATAAGTTTTTTATCTACGAATCAAAATGCGTCATTTCCGCGTCAATCGTAAGACTTCTAAGAAATTTAATTTTTATATTAAGTAACATTAAAAAACAGCCAAATTTTGAACAAATTAATGTCCAATTCTTCAAAAATACTTTGAATTACAGAAGTTTTTCTGGATAATTGTACATCTGTGCGACCCAACAAAGGTTACGGACGTAATGCTCTAATTACATTTATACTATAAAAAAAAATTATACCATCAATTGCATCAGATTTAAAATAGACCATATAGAATTGTGCAGTAGTTGGTTATAGTAGTAGGAAATTTATAAAGATTTTTTGCACGTATTTAAAATAATTTTACAACAGTTGATTGTTGAATCAAGATAGCAAATGAAACAATGAAGCATACACTAATAGATTCTCTCATGGTGCGACTGAAGTGAGCATCATAACTCAAAACTAAATAGAGTTTATTTAGAAAACGCATACTAGATAAAAATCTTTTGCTGTAATTACATTTTAAAAGATATAATTCTTATAGTTCATTAAATTTAAAAAGCAGTAACTTAATAAAATAGTACTAATACTTGTAGTAAGTATTATTATTTACTACAAGTGCACTGACAGGCCAACTCTGTATTGACCGAATTCATACATTTCTCTCCAATAGAACACAAACTGTTAAGACAAGGGGATGTCACTTACCAGAGCTATCGGTTACAAGAGGGGTACCGCAAGGCTCAACATTAGGTCCTTTGCTTGTCTCAATTTACACTTTACAATTATTTAAGTTAGCTAATATTGATAACTATCATATGTACATAAACGATTCGCAAATACCTTTAAAGAAATTGACACGTTTGCAACTTGTTTAAAAATTAATGAGAACCTGAAAATAATTATCAACGACTGTAGTGATCATTTGCTGCATTTGAATACAAGGAAGACTAATGTTATTTTATTTGGACCGAAAAAGGGTTGCTGCATGAGTTAAACCATTAATTTCAATCTCCTTTGACAACACTAATCTTCTTCCGTTGTAGCCACATGTTAAAAGTCTTGGATTTATCATTGATGAAAACTTATGGTTTCACAAATATGCTGCATATGACTCTTGCCTTATACAGTGCTACTATTTGCCTTATAGAATGCAAATACATCAAAAATTCTTGCTTACGGTTTATTAATGGAATTAAAAAGTTTTCCAGGATTAGTCACAAACTGAAGCACAAAATGTGGTTAAATATGTCCAATTGTAGATTACTACATAAATGTATCTTTTATCATAAATTAATTCGTTTCAAAACACTTTAGTACCTATACAATCGTATTAGATTTCGCTGTGATGTCCGCAATATAGGTGTACGCATTAGAGGACGGATAACTCTACCTAATGACAGAACAACGTCAGTAGAAAGCTCATACGCTCATTTACTTATTACATCTCTAAGGTGTATAATGGTCGTGTGTTCAATATAAGAAATCTTTCAACATATTTGCTTTACGTTGATGCTTTATATTCGCTTTTTGGACTAAGCGTCGCCAATTCATTGCGTAGACTCTAGAAATTGTCAAAAACAGATTTGAATGCAATATCTATACTCACATGGCACCTATTGACTTGGAGAAGGCGATGACAGTGTATCACTGAGCAAACTTTGGATAGTACGCTCTAACACTGTAGACTCTGACAAAAAATTATTATACAAGTTTGTGTGATCGCGATAATAAAACTGTATACAGACATAATTAGCTCGTTAAAATTCGGAAACAAAATTTCTCCTTATATAAATGTCAGTATGCTTCATTGCTCCAAAGCAAAGCTTTGGAGCAAAAGTGGTGAAGGCCTACCGAAGAAGGCAAAGACAATCCGATCTCCCGGTAAGGCGATGGCCGCTTCGCTTCTTCTATCATACATCTGACACTGGTTAAATGCTAGTGAAACGTGTCGACCCAGAAATCAAAGACTTATGTAGGAAAATCGTTCTACATTTAGAAAAAGCGCACCATATTAAAGCAGAGAAAGCCAGTATGAGGAATTTAAAGATTCGTGCGGGATGTGGTTATACAATATGAAACATGATGGTCTAAGTTTTTAGGAACAATTGAGAATTTGGATGGAAAACTTATTATTTTTTGGGAGTTGTTGGAGTCCCACATACGATCATTATGTGACGTATCGTAACAATTTTTGGCGTGAGCTTGCTAATCTTCCTAAAGACGATCGATCCTATTAATCTATCCAACGTCAGCGCCATATCATCGTAAACCTCATTTGAAACCGTTGAACTTTAGCTATACTGGCATTATAAATATAATTATAGACTAAAATTCTGCCCACTCATATCCCAACGGGTTTTAATCGTATACCCATCGGCCTGCAAGTCATCGCGAATGATAAATGCGATCGCTTTTGTATAGCAGTTGCGAGAGAGTTGGAAAAGGCATTTGGAGGTTCGACGTCGCCTTATATTAAAGCGTGATCCGCTCCGAGAACAAACTAATTAAGTACTACTAAATCTAATTAAATTTTAGTACGAAAGAACGATGTATGTTTATAAGATAAGCTTATCAAGTAGCTCTTGCCTTAGAAGCTCATGTCTAAGGCAACAGGTACTTGGTACTTGAAAGTGCTCTTGTTAACGAGTAATTTTTTGTCGATACGTTACTGTTCATAAAAAGTCGGTCCATTACTACACGGCGGCGATGAAGAAACAGTCAAAGCTTTGGAGAAAAAGTGGTGAAGGCCTACCGAAGAAGGCACAGACAATCCGATCTCCCGGTAAGGTGATGGCAACTGTTTTATGGGATGCTAAAGGTAATATTCTTATTGATTACTTGTCAAAGCGTAAAGTCAAAACTTGCAATTACTACGCAGCACTAATGGACCGTTTCGATCCTGATGAAGAAAACACGCCAAAACGCCCTGAGAAGGGTGTTCTCCTATCATGGCAACACACCCACTCAATGGGTAAAGCTGCGATAGTGAAGGATGCAAAGCAATAGAAAAGACCATCGAGTACCTAGAGCAACAGTCAGAGACAACTTCAGCAGACCTGCTACTGCTACGACGATTGCTTGAAATGGCGGCAAAGAAGCGAGCGAGTTCCGTTAAACAGAAAACACTTATGGACTTCTTCAAGGCTATATTCATTTTATCGAAAATATGATTAATAGCAAGAAATCAAAGAAAACGTAAAAAGTGTTACTTTTGTACACTATAGAATTTGTCTCCTCTATTTTGTCTTTGCCTAAGGCAACTTTAATTCTGTTCTAAATTGGTATATGTCACATAATATTCCAAATAAAACACGATAAAGGCATCGATGACGTTTCCAGAGTTTCAGCACAGTACTGAAAGCATCTTTGTGGAATTTTGTGGACCGATTGAATGAGGAATGAAGACGTTCTACGCAGATTGAGAAAAGGGGATGAAACCTTGTTTACCATAAAAGAGAGTAACCACATAATGAGAAATGACAAATATCGATTACTTCAAGTTGTCATGCAAGGGAAGATAGTAGAAAAGCGAAACATAGGCAGAAGCAGAAGGTCCTCGGAATTTCGTTAGGAGAACCATTTCGGGCTAGTGTATCAAATGTTATCATAACTAAAATGATCGCCAATCTTCGGACTACTGAGAACGGGAAATAAGAGTAGGATGAACCTTATTTCTGTACAATAATTTTATACGAACTGTAGATATAAAACAGCTGATAGGATGATAATAGTTACATGAATATGCAATAATAGTTATGTGAACGTAAATGAAGGTAGTCGTAAAAAACACATGTTAATGTAGAGATATTAACCTCAAACGTTGATCTGGAAGTGCTTCTTTATTGTGAAACTACATGACTATGTCTCATACAATTCTTTTCTAGTATTTTTCTTTGCTTATAGAAAAATCTGCGAAGCCGTTTTAAACAAAATTTTATAAGCTCTATCATTGCATTATTATTTATACAAGCAGCTCACAAATACATTTTATTAGAGATGTTCATAATCAAAGAGATTTTTTCAACAGTTTTATAAAGAACCGATTATTTCAAAACTAATGATTTGTTCAACAGATTCATAAAAAACTTAAACAATCAATTTTCTCAAAACTAATTATTTATAAAAGTAGACTTTTTAGACAGGGTTTTAGGCTACCTGTATCACTTGCCCATTAAAGGATCTTTTGATACAAATACTGGGTGTTGGTCAATTGGGCATATACGAGGTTAGATATTTTATAGGTATTTTAAATCTTATAGCGAAGTTAATCCTCTGCTGAATTACTGCGTTGTCGTACGTTTTGAAGATGCCAGAGTTCATACAGGCCAAAATAACAAGTTTGGATACATTGGCTACAGAATAATTTTTTTGGGGCGTCCCCTTTACGACGAAAGATTGTATTGCTGTTAAAGGAATAATACATACAGCTGGTTTGTTGTAGGAAAAGACAAAATTGCGGATAAGGATGCTGCCGCCATATTCCGATTACGTAATGCAGATGATATATCCGTAGTTTTAACAAATATTTCCGAGTTGTGTATGTGGTGGGAAAGCTCAAATACTCTCCATGGTTGCACTAACAATCTTTACGATACGAATCGCATCGTAGGCGGTTCATCGGGTGACGAAGGCTGTGCTCAAGTCGCTTGCGCTTCGGCATTTGGAATTGGCTCCGATATAGGTGGTTCGATACGTATGCCGGCATATTTCAATGCTATTTTTGGACATAAACCATTACATGGCATTGTATCCATACACGGATAATATCCGATTACCACAAACAGGAAAGCTTTCTTGGTATTGAACCAATTTGTCAAAGAGCTAAAGAGCTTATCCCGATTTTACAAATAATTGTTAATCCTATTAATAAGGATTTATTAAGATTGCATGAGCCAGTCGATCTAAAACCGCTTCGCTTCTTCAAACATCATACATCTGACACTGGTTAAATGCTGGTGAAACGTGTCGATCCAGAAATTAAAGACTTAATTAGGAAAATCGTTCTACATTTAGAAAAAGCGTACCATATTAAAGCAGAGAAAGCCATTATGAGGAATTTAAAGATTCGTGCGGGATGTGGTTATACAATATGAAACATGATGGTCTAAGTTTTTAGGAACAATTGAAGAATTTGGATGGAAAACTTATTATTTTTTGGGAGTTGTTGAAGTTGGAGTTGTTGGAGTCCCACATACGATCATTATGTGACGTATCGTAACAATTTTTGGCGTGAGCTTGCTAATCTTCTTAAAGACGATCGATCCTATTAATCTATCCAACGTCAGCGCCATATCATCGTAAACCTCATTTGAAACCGTTGAAATTTAGCTATACTGGCATTATACAAAATTCTGGCCACTCATATCCCAATGGGTTTTAATCGTATAACCATCGGCCTGCAAGTCATCGCGAATGATAAATGCGATCGCTTTTGTATAGCAGTTGCGAGAGAGGTGGAAAAGGCATTTGGGGGTTAGACGCCGCCTTATATTAAATTAATTAAAGCGTGATCCGCTCCGAGAAAAAACTAATTAAGTACTACTAAATCTAATTAAATTTTAGTACGAACGAACGATGAATGTTTATAAGATAAGCGTATCAAGTCCCTCTTGCCTTAGAAGCTCAGGTCTAAGGCAACAGGTACTTGGTACTTGAAAGTGCTCTTGTTAACGAGTACTTTTAATGAACAAATTCTATCAATATTTTAATATCATTAGATATGATTGAAGAGTTTAGTGTGCACCAATGATGAACTTGGTGCACACTGTCCACTTGGGCGCTTCATTATTTTTATATATTTTTAAAAATAGTTATTTGCTTTCTTCATGTACTTTCTTCATGGTATATTAAAGATAAAAATTCAAATTTAATTTCAGAAAATTATAGAAAAAATTAGTATACCTTTACTTGCAAGTTTTCACTACCAACTTGTTAAAGAAGAGCTTCCGATTTATCTAGTTTTATCGTTGCAGTTTCCTTATCATTACTGAACGAGTTCTTTTCTATAATTGTTAATATTTTTCGACGTACAGTTAACATAGTTTCCATCCCGAAATGTTTTTATTCAACTAAACTAAATGAAAACTAACTGATGTATCTGTTCACTAATATTTTTATTGAAGTAAACGAAATGAATACTAACTCTAATATGTTCAATAATAAAGCAATTCTCTTACCAATCTTCTTGAAAAGAGAGAGATTAGCAATAATTGTTATTGACACGCAAATGGCTTACGACCTTTTTTCTAGTTTTATCATCAACAGATACCTGACAATGGCGCACAAGTGGTAAACACCCGGTCAATTGAGCGCAGCGGTCCTGCTAATACATTAGTTTAAGACCTGCTATTACACAGTTAAAGCGTGAAATTGACTGGTGACATTACATTTACTATTGACCCAGTGACTATTGACCTATGGCCCAAACACTTAAACCTCCATTAGGAGGATGGTTCCAAAATTCCACGAGCGTGCGCGTGAGGCCTGTTAGACCCATGCTTGGAATACGTATAAAACAATTTCGGTGTAGTTTTTTGACTGTTTTCGGTTTATTGTAAACTAGGGTTTGCTTGTTTCAACCATAAATTTAAAGTGAAAACAAAAGGTTATGGATTTTGTTAGCTTAATACAAAAAATCATGTTTTTAACAGTTTGACTTAAAACGTAATTCGTACATTTCTAAACAATTATAAATAAAACACAATGTTATATGTATACAATAAACTAGCGATTTTATTAAGAAAACGAATATAGACATTTCTTATGTAGTCTTTGAGGACTACATAAGAATGTTTTTATAAGAAATACACGCGTACACTAATTGCGAACTGCACTACAAGGCGATCCTCCGAAGATTTTATTTGTTTCGGAAATAGTTTAACTAATCATAATCAGAACTTAGTAAAAGTTCTTGCTAGGTTGAGGAATTGTGTACAATTTTACATATTGAGAAACTCTCGAGTACAGGTCTCCATTATGGGTTCATTGGAAGTCGCGAGAATTCACACTAAAATCTAGGAGCTTATTTATGTATGCAAGCACCCAATATGATTTAGAGTTGGTCGTCATAGTTACCCTTTTGGTGTTTTGCATACAACAACACGTCCATACTAATACTTAGTATACACTTCACGAGGTCCTTTTTGCAAAAATTCCAAAATTTCCATTAACTATTACCAATGAAATAGAACCTTTATATTCTTTTGGGGATTATCCTTCAGGAATAGAATTTAGATTGCAAATTAATTTGTTCAAAGACAGAAAGGAAAAAGAAAGGGGATAGACAGTGCTTGACACAAACATTCCAAGTGAATGATTTAGTTTTGGTAAAGACACATAGCACTAATAAGTATGACATATTATATAAGAGTCCGTATAGGGTGATACAAGTCAAAGATCCCAATTTAGTAATAGGGGTAGATAATAAAAATATGGAAATCCACAAGAATAGGGCGTCCCTGAATAAGGAATAGGAAATTTTGAGTTAGTTGATTGGTCTTCCTAATAAATTTTTGGCATCCAGTGTTGAGAAAAATTTTCTGTCAGGGGTGTGGTAGTATTTGACGACTACTTGTATAAAACAATGTTTTATGAGAAATATACGCGTCTGGTAATTGCGAATTTCACTACAATAGAAAATTTAAAGTAGCCTCGACACAAAACAAGAGGTGATAAAGAAATTGACCATTGAGAGTTAATTTTTCTCTGCGTATCCACTGCAACATGCTGTAATGTGTTCCACAGACACCCAAAACTTGCAAAATTACAAAAGTATCGGATCTTTCTTTTTTTACAATATTTACAGTAGTCCAGTTTATTTGGAGAAGGATCTTGCTAGTCTTTCACTAGCAGGGATCATTTGGTGGAAGACGCTGATTTGAAGCTCCTTGTCTCATATTTTCTTTTAGTAAAGCAGTTCGCAGATTTTTTTTTATTCTGCGACTTTTACTAAAGTCACCATCGGGGTTGCTTGCTCATAGATTATGAAAGCGTTAATTCAAAGACATTCATCAACCCATAAAATATGTTCATAGGCTTACGCCAGGTATTTCTGGCCACGTTAAATAAAATAGTCGAGGTGGTGTTGATGTTATCGATACAACATCAACACCACCTTTGATAACATTATAAAAACTCACCACTTCTGGTTTAGCTTTCTCACGAGTACTTTGACCAATAGCTTTCTCAGTATGCATTGACGCAACTAATGAAACATGATTGGACTTTTTGGGAACGTAGGAAGACATATCTTTACTAAAGGTTTACAAATTAATTTTGCTTATTGTATATTTCCAACTTCAGTTCCCTCCTTTGGCCCGAATTGTTACTACTACTGTGGGGCGGTTTCTTATAATAGCAGTCTTATGTCCTATTCATTAAGACCTATTCATTTGGCTTATTTGGGATGTCAATTTTAAATCTGCATCTCCCATGAAATGGAAATAGCAATTAATCGAGGTTAACGTACTGCCCAACAAAATAGTGTACTTTGCACTGTTCATTAAACTTTTCCATCACTTGGCTTACGGCCTCAATATTGTCTTGTAATTTTCTTTTATCCTTTGTATTGGGTTATCAAATCTCAAGCATTTTAACAAAAATTTCTATCATCTATTAGCTATCGCCGCTAGAAATATTTTACATCCTAGTCCATCGTCCAATATCTTCGTGCAGTTTGTTTCATTGCAGTCATATTTATCCTTGTATTTATTTGAAATCTTTAGGATATTGAATGGTGAAGCTTTTTGTTCGACTTTATCCCATATTTTCCATAAAAGTATTTAAACTGTGTTCTCGCAAAAGATAGGATTCTTCCATATATGAAATTCTTCTCTTGTTCAGAATCTGATTTATGGTTACTTACAATGTTATAAACTTCTTTAAATTTTTTTATCAAAATTCGGGTTTTGATATTTCTGAAAAGTACATAGAAGCTCGCTACATGGAAGATTTCAATTTTTCTTAATTGCAGCATTATTTATGAATTGCATGGACTCATAAGCCTTTTAATAGGTTATCTCTTAAGTCTGAGGGACTATAAGAAATTTTGTAATATATATTGCTCATGCATCAAAATCAATTCATTTATCATCTTTCAAATGGGGCTGATTTATCAAATCTGCCCATTATAATATTAAGCTACACAATAGGTAAATAGGATATCGCAATAAAACATTTATTTCGAGGCGACAAGCTTAATTATTTTTGGTTTTGAGCTTGTCAAAAGGAATGTTTTTATAGTTCTTTGTATTTACAATAAATGACGACTCTACTCGCGCTTGTTATTTGACTCGCATATTATTTTGAATTTAATTATAATGCAAAGTAGTTAGAATGATCCATTTCCTCGGAAAATAAAGCAAAGATAAAATAATACCGAAATAGATGTGATATTATATTTGTTATGATTGGGCTTTTGGAAGTTGATGATGAATGATTCGTCCAGGCAGTATGAATAGGAGAAAATGTGTCGTCGAGTGAAATAGAAGGAGTGGGTAGATGGCTAATGACTGTCCCCGAAAATGCACCGGAAAAATCGACGGCGATGTTCTTGAGTGACGGGGCTCAACCACCCTTTGCCCGGAGTAGGTGCCAAAGGGACGTCTCCCGGAGCTGTTGGTGGTGGGAGTGGAGCACCTGATGGAGCCAGTATGATGGAGTCATACTGGCTTGTCGAGAGAGTTGGCGATGAATTTGGTGCGGGTGCGTCTACATTCACCAAATAACGCGGCGTTCGTGGACAACATAGCTTGAAGGATTTTTTGGGAGTCGTATCGATGTCATTCTCGTAGGCTCACTGGGCTTGGTGCTGTTCCTCCAACTTCCTTTGGTGGCGACCTCCTCTTTCCCTCATCGACGTACATTTAGTAGGAAAAGGGGGAGTTAGAAAAATGTAGATGTAAAAAAGAATGACTAAAGAAATTCGATTTGTTGTGTGATACTTAACTTTTAAAATTTAGATGTTTGTGGATGATGTTAATTTTTGACTTTATTTGATTATACTTAGTACGCTATTTATAACAAATCGTAATTAAGACTGCGAATTCGCTCGCTGTGCAAAATTTGATCGTTAATTCGAAATTATATCCACAAGATGCGCGAATCTACTCGGCCAGTAGTGTGGCACACAAAATTTAACCTGCATCTGGTCTTTTATATCAAATCTCTAGTGTACATAGACTGTACATAATGTTGGTGTATAAAATATGAAAGGTGGTGGTAGTTTTACATGAATAGGAGCTTATTAAAATAGCAACGGTTTTTTTTGATAGAAAAACATATTAAACTTTCGGTTGGAAGCCATAAAAAAAAGTCGTGGGAACTTGTAAGTTATTAAGAATGGCCGTTTCGAGATAAGGACAATCTCTCTCGAAATTCGCAGGTAAAGAAAAGGTTAAACAATTTTATACATGGAAAATATATAAACATTTGCGTCTATAATAAGCTCACGTGTTCATAACTTATTAACTGTTTTTTTTTGTTATGTATACATACTGCATCAATCGACTAAACATTTCTGCGTCTCGTGAAAATTTCCGAGATTAAACATGACTTCTTCGTCTAATTATATATCGTATCATTTATAAATTATTAATTTATTTCGCTAGCTTCAAATGAATTAAAATAATGTTATGCGCCGCTATTCTTTCTTGTAATTAATTAGCTGATGAATAATATGAATTTCTTAACTCATTTGAGAACTTACAGAAGAAAATGTTCAACATAAAAAAATATTTATTTGTTTACGGCACCTATAGGTCTCTCACCGATAACAGCATGTTAGAAAATAGTCTTTTTTACAAGTACCTACTTGTAGACGACATTATAAGTGCACAAAGTTTCACTCGCCTATTTCGAGTTTTTTTTTTCTTAGGAAATCCAAAATGCAAACATTACAAGCTCCGATCAGTTGATAACAACCATCATATACTTGTGTACCAAATTTTATTAAAATAGGGTTTAAGTTATTTAATTTTAACGTTGAGACACCCAAACACAAAGAGACATTTTTCTAAAACCATTTTTTAAAACTCAGATCTTTAAAACGTGATTACTGGTTATAATCTCGAAATAAAAATCTTTCATGCACTTATGCATATGCACTAGTATTAAGAATCTTATGCACATGTACTAGTACGCTTAAGTCCATGAAAATTCATGTTCCTCGTTAAAAAGTTATATATGTAGGAATGCATATGAAATGAATGTCAATGCAGTTTCATTGTTGACCTACGACCAAATATGTTGAAGGATCAACTAAAATTAATCTGCTTCTGAGGGAGTCGTATGGGTTAGGATTCTTAATTTTGATATGGGCGAATATAAGTTGGGATTTTGAAATTAAAGATGTTTATTTATAATACTATATCTATTAATTAAACAACGCGCAAGTTTAACGTTTTATGAATTCTGTAAAGGACTTAGGTGTGAAAAACAAAAAAGAATATATGATTAAAGAACTTAAGTCAGAAAGGTTTTTGATATGTAAACTTATAAATGATTTATTATCTGAATGCTTCTAAAGATTCTTATTAATTAATTTCTGAACTTATTGCTAGTAACTCTTTTCATTCTCTCTAAAATACTTAAACAACAACTCTAAAAGAAATATTTGTAGATCAGCATATAATTGCAATTTTCAAATGTTTTATAATAAAAATGCTTATATATTTCGTCTTTGCTAATAACCTACTATAATTATTTAAAAAACAATTTATTGAAACGTACGCAAAATAATCTATATTCGACAATTAAATTTACATTTCATGTATTTAATTTAAAAATAATTATGCGAGTACTTTATCTAAATATACGAGGAAGGTTCAAATAAATACAATGTACTACACAACTGGTAGTGTACTACCAGAATAATAACAAACCGTCTAGATCCTAAACTAGACGTATATCAGGCCAAAGAACAGGCTGGCTTTCGCAACGGGTTTGGAACAAACGACCACCTTCAGGTAATAAAAATATT
>WYDF02224538.1:0-21139 GCA_009867245.2 Adranes taylori
CTTCTTTATATTGGGGGGAGGGGGCCCATCCGATGAATTTGCCACGGGCCTCGAACGGTATAGTTACGCCACTGAATAAAACAAGTTTATTTTAACGTTATTGTATAAACATATTTATTTAGAGCTCATTGTATTTCCAATTTCTAAATTTTCATTGCACGTGTGCGAGGGATCTTTTGTTAATTTTTAGTTGTAAGGAAATTACGAAATATTTAAAGAAAATAAAATTATTGCAAAGTAACTTTCCTTATTTATAAAACATTCATTTTAGTGACATGCGGTGACTGTATCCAATAGAAGATTGCGTCCATATTCAATGGCAAAGAGAAAAGTTCCGATGTTAAAATCTATTTACATGTAGAAAAATTCCCCTCTCCCGCCTTGCCCCCGCTTTCTAAAAGTTAGTCATTCAAAAACTCAAATTTTCTACTCCAAATTTCAAACTAGAATCTTAAAGTTTAAGATATTGCACCAATAAAATATTATCTAAAATTTTTAGAATGCAACATTCAAATCTAAACTCTTTAAGCAGGTCACACGATGCCTAGTTGTTTTATCAAAAATGCTACATCAAAAAATACACGAAACTGTCAGATGATGCAGTTCTTTCGGCAACTGGTTTCAAAGTAAGTAATGTCAGCTTCGCTTCATTGATTAGAACTTGAAAAGATCCAAATAAATACAAACATTAGATAAGTCGAGTTTTTATTTAAATTTGTAAAAGTAAAATTGATTAAAGACAAATAATAATACGCATTAGGTTGTACACTTTATTATACTAGGTTCGAAACAAATACAGAACTAATGACGTTTTAAAGTTTGTTATTAAAATGATACCAAACATTGTGACCAAAAATGCAACTTAAAAAAATAGAAGCACCTTCTATTTTCATGTATCATGGATTTGAGATGCGTGTATCATTGCAGCATGAAAATGCATCGTGTGACAAGTAAAGTTGCTGATATTTTTGATGCCGCATCAAAGTTGCAGCAACTAATTGTATCGTGTGACATTTGCTTTAGTTTGATAAGTTATTTTGTTGATCTTTCGTTATATCTTGCTTTATATTTTTCTATAAAAACATTGACTTGCTTCTTTATGTATAGATTGCATATTCATAAAATATTCATTTATTATATCTTAATTTAAAAAGATATAAAATGTACTACATGGAACACGACACACTATTGCTATGCTGATATTATAGTTTGGGAACAACATGCATGTGTTATTAAAATGCAGAACACCGACCTTTTGTACAATATCTAGTCAGTTTATGAAATTTAGCAAATTCCTAGGTATAATGAATATATAAAATATAACTCCCAATCCAAGCTAACCTACGTCTTATTCAAGTTAATAAAGAAGTATTCTGCATAGATTGTATATCTAACTCCATTCCATTTTAAATTTCAAAATCAAATCTTTTATCTAAATGTATTATTTTTGCAACCTTTTGAAGAATTTAAAAAGCTGATTTTAGATATTTTAAATAAAATTGAGCCTAACAAGAATAGATATACGATGTTTTTATTTGAAAAGACAAATATCTCGTAAAAATAAAGCATGAAGATAAAAATATGACAATGCAATTTAAAAAGACAATTATCCGAAACACATGCTAAATACTGTGTAATTAATACATGAAAAAGAACTTAAAACTTTGGTAAACGATAATTCTATACAAATAAAAATGTTGAAAATAAGAAAACAGACACTTTTATTAGTAGTTTATTTACTGGTCTTTTAAAATACAGTAGGTTTTCTCAGTACAATGTTATTATTAGTAATAGTATATAGTAAATACAATACAATGTTAGTAAATTAATAATCAGTATTTAGTAAAAAAAAATATTCTCTAGACGCATATTAATAAAATTAATATCAATTATAATTAACAAACTTTTGTTAATTATATTAACAAACTGATGTATATAATGTGATTATGCTGTACGAAGGACAGCTCCTGACGCCGCGCAAAGGAAGAGGGAGGGCATCGTTTATAGTTTGCACAAGGGCATTTTAAATGCATGCATAGGCCTTGAACAATACTAAGTATTTTGTTCTTTAATGGTTATATATTTATCTATCTACGAATACTTAAGTTCGCAAGACTAATAAGTTTAGAACTTTAACAATCAATTTTAAATTAATTTATATTTTAAAGTAAATCAGACACTGATTTTTCCCAATTTTATATATAAATGACCAAATAGTGCACTTACAGATATATTTAACTGCAGCAAGTACGAGTAGGTATAAAATTCACCATACAATATATTAAACTAAACAGTTTCGTGGTGGAAAAGTGAGCTTTTCTCTTAATCAATGCTGTAGAGCCGCATATTTTCATAGCGGTCGGTGGTCACTAACGAAAGAAACCGCGTTTCTCTGAAAAGAATAAGAAATTTCCATAAAAATCAAATATTTAAATCAATTAATATGTAGTGTACATTGCAGACGATACTCAATTTGAAACAAGTTTGTAATTAAATGAAAACATCTTGGAGCGTTTTTACCTATTTACAATTTTGGAACCTTTGAATTTTTAGTATAAATTTTAATGGTATTACTTTTTAGTAAATTTAAATAAGTCCGGAAATACTTAAGGAACAATAAGGATCTTACTTCATATTTGAAAACCAACAAATAGTAGCAGATTTATTGAAGGTAAGTTATTAAAAATCACAATTTTTACATATGTGTTTATATTTATAACTAAATTCTTAATTTCTATTTAAAACAGATAGATAGCACCCCCTCCCTCATCTCCCTCCGCCGCTAGTTTCTAAGTATCTTACTTTTTAAAGATCTTGTTTTTCAGTTTATATTGGTAGCAAGGCCACCAAAATAAAAGAAAAATCTTATAAGGTTGTTGTGTTCTGCTTTATTTATATACGTATTAACACAAAGTTATCAATAAAAATTTACAACAAGTACATTCTCTTATCTTATAAGCAATAAACTGTCTTATATAGACGAATATTGGCAACATTATCGTTCGATCAATTGAAATACCTCTCAATAAAATTTGATTTTAAATTATAATATACAACAAATTCTTGTAACACTCAAAAATGAGTAAAGTACCTGTGTGTTAAAAACATATTACTGATAGCGTAAAAATCTAAACACTTACACAAAACTCAACTTCATTTTTCATAATTATTATCAATTACAATGATTACAATCTTGGACACGAATGCGTAAGTCAGATATTGTGGTTGTCATTAGCCAGAAAATTTAAAGTTAATCAAAATTCTTAGTGAACAAACATAAATAATGCAGTAAACATATAATAACTAATTGAAGATTTTTTGAAAAAGACGTACGCGGAGGAAAATCTTTCAATCGTGTTTCGAGAGATAATGCCATTCAGGCATCGTGAATAATAATGGTTGTCAAAATCAAGTGAAATCAACAAAAACAAGAAGACCAGATTATGTCATATTGGAATAATAATGGTTGAAGGATAACAATCCAAAACCAAAACTTTTTGTTAAAGAAGAAGAAGAATTTCTAGATTCATGACTTATTATGTATGGCGTTGTGTGTAATTAAACCAGCTGAATTTGACAAGCTAATAGATTTGATATATTTGGTCAAAAATGACATTTTACTAATCAAAACATTTCTTTACACGTATCTTATTTTGAGTCAATTAAAATTGCAGTTATTGCAGTTGATTGCGTTATTGCAAATGTACAACTGGTAAAAAATGTATGAATTCATACATATGTTAACAAATTTAAATTTAAGCTTATAAAAGTTCTCAAATTCTATAGCTTCCTAATGTGCGATTAATTTAACTTTAAGATCATGGCAACAGATTCTGAAAGTGATGTGAATTGGGAAAGTGCTGATGAAAGCTTTTCATCCGATGATGAAAACGCCACTTCAAAGATTAAAGGAATGTCCATTGACAAGGTTTTAATTAATAAAACTACAAATCTGTTAAATAATAACAATAGGGAAGAATGTGTAGAACAAAATCCGCAGTCTTTTAATTCCCTTGAAAACATCAAGCAATGTAAGCGTAGTAATTCAGAAGCACACCAATCTTTGGATAAAAGTATAATCATTAATGATACTATAAACACGGCTGATAGTAGTCATACTACAGAATCTTTACAATATAATTCCGAAGAAGATAATCCTGTGAATACAATTATTATGAAGACACCTGTAAACACAGTGACTTGTAATGCAATTCGTCAAAATATACATTATGTCGATAAAAATATAATTTCAGAAATAACAGTGGATCATACAAATGCAATTAACATTGATTTGGGTGCAGTGAAAAATAAAACTGAAAAATTGGAGAATAAAATGTTTGAAAAACAACTGGAAGAAAATCGAGACAATGGCAATACTGATATAGAATCTAAGGAACAAAATATGTGGGAACAAGATGATTGGGGCAGTCAGTGGACTAGTATAGAGGAAACTAAAAGCACAAAAACAAAGACAATGTTAGAAAAGACGGATAATTTCAAAAAAGATAGCCTTTGGGGTGATGACGAAGGTTGGGGGTTTGATAATGTGGATGAAAATAATATACACGTAAAAGAGGACCATCAGTTAGAGAGTACAAGTGTTAGTGAAAGAAATAATTGTCCTATTAATAATACTGTCAATAAACGTTGGGGTGATTGGAGTCAATGGGGCATCAATTCAATGCTTTCTACAGCTGCTACTTTAACAACTACTGTATCGCAAGGGCTATCTACTGTGCTTGAAACTGGTATTGGTGTACCTGATCCGGAAGAACTTGCTAAGCAACATAAACAAGAAGAAGCTAATATATTTTCCACGGATAAAAAAGTCAGTAATGCGTCCCAAGTACCGGTATCCACTAACAGTAATGTTCAATCATTTGGAATAAGTAAGTTTGTGTCAGGTGTGAGTCAAATAACAAAATTAGTTGAAAGTACTAGTACAAAAGTTATATCAGGTGGATTAGATACTTTGGAATCTATCGGAAAGAAGACAATGGAAGTTTTACAAGAAAATGATCCTGGATTGAAGCGGAAAACTGCATTTTTAATGATTAATCAGAATAAATCAGTTCTATCACAAATACTAAGAGAAGCTAAAGAACGTGCAGAAGAGGAGAACATCGAAAGAGAAAGTCAGCATATAAAGAAAAAGGCGAATTATGAAATGATCTTCGATGACTACCAAGGACTTGTGCATTTAGAAGCACTTGAAATGCTCTCTAAGCAATCTGAAATTAAATTGGATATGATGCTGAAAAAATGTACAAACAATGATACTTTAACTGATATGAAAGAAACTTTAGAACAAGTAAAGGAACTTTGTGAATTGACAGAAGATGATGACGAAGAGAATTTGAATATTTCTGAAGCAAAAGAAAAAATAGAAAATGCAGTCAGTGAAATTGGTATACCAATATCATATGCCAAATTCTTTGACACCTATAAAACGAGTGATGACTTATTAAACGAGGAAAATATAGGTACTATTCATTCATCGGGTTTAGAACTTTTAGCTCATCTAACAGCAAAAGCAGTTGAGCAGTATCATAAAGCTGGAGAATTTTTGTTGATCAAAGAACATAGGAGTACAGCGGATGAGGCTGATAGTCTAGTACAGTAAGTAATTATGGAATTTTTAGAGTAACGTTAAGCCTAGTAATTATGATTTTGTCAGTTCTCTATCTTCAGGTAAGAATGAATTTGTGTTGATTTCCGTTAAGCGAAAGTGATAATTTACCTGAACTATATATATATATATATATATATATATATATATATATATATATTTAATCAATAAACTTTCATCTTGCCAATGTTCATGCATGTTGAGTATTTCAATCTCTGGTCACACCGGAAGTACTTTCAGAACATCTGCTGTATCCATGTGATATCAAATATTAACCGAGCAATGTTTGCCTCAAATTCTTGGAAACGAGATTTCTGAACTGGGTTCTTATGCGAAATATTTTAATGTCCTACATTGCAGAATTAATTGAAATGCAATTATCTTAGATCGTAATCATAGAATTATAAATACGAAACATAATACCGTCATCGTCAGCCCCAAACCTCGTATATCCATAAAATCCTTGCTTGGTGATTTATCAGGAAACATAAAAAACCTTTTCTCTTTTTCCTAATAATATGTCAAAAGTAAGTTGTTTTCATTACAGTTCGTAGATAAATGTTAGTTTTAATAAATTTCCGATTAATAGTTGTAAATGTAATAGGAAATGTAATAGGTAAGAAATGTTGTAAGAAATGATGGGTATAGAAATGTAATTATTTTAAAAAGATGAAAAAGATACGCGGTATGATAACTAGTTTTCGACAAAACTCTAACTAACTTCTAACTAATTCAAAACGTTCTAACTTTATTAAATTATTGAGGTCTACTAAAAAAAAATAAATAAAATGGATCAATAAATAATTTGCAATGATGTTCAATTTATTGGGTTTATATTAGAAAATAAATGTAAGTTTAATAAAATAATTATTGTTTTAACATGAACTTTAAGTAAAGTACATTTAAAACTAGAGTAAAAAATTTAAATCTTGTACCATTAGTGTGATAAATTATCATAAAAGCATGGTAGTCACTAGGAAAGACACGCTTTAAATCCTGCAAGTCTTTATACTTCTCTTTTTTAATTTTCCTGCTTCCTGTATAGAGAAGTTTTTTGGTACTTTACCAATTCTTTTCGGCAGCAACTGCCATTCATCAATCTGCAATTTATAAAAAAATTTCCTCATCTGAAGTGTACTTAAGAGCTTTGATGTCTGTAACTACTTTGTCACCAGCCTTAGACTCTGGCCGAATGCTCGATACTGCATTTAAAGAGGAGTAGATCCTAAAAACCGTATGGTCTAAATATTTGACTTCGTAGGGTTCTGGGTTTTTTTTTTCTAGCTGTTTTTGCTACACTAGCATAATAAGGAACGTTGATAATCTTGTTTTTTAGTTTCGTTTCTATTTTGTCATGTCATGAGTCGCAAGACATTTGGGTATCTTTTGAGTGAGTGTAATTTTCTTTAAAACCGCTGTTTGTAAAAGTGCATTACTGAGTATCGCATTTCTGTTTTGATAAGTGCACTCAGTTTGGTTTTATAATATAGAGCAGACGCCTTCATACGAGGGATCAAAAGTACTTCTTGGAGGGCCATTGTTATTACCACAAACCTGCTAGCTTTTTTGCCTTTTCGGTATCCGACTGTATTTCCACTCGAGCTTGGTCTTTTCTGTTTCTATGCTGCACCAATACCTCCTCTTCCAAATTTCCTTTTTCGTACATGACACACAAATCAGATTGGCCTTTTTTGAAAATAGCAAGTTTCATTCTTTCAAATGTAGTTTTGAATTGAGTCAAAGAAAGAGTCTCTTCTGACCTGCCTAAACACTGCCTGTAGAACTTCATCCAATACTTCTTTTTGGTATTTTTTACCATGAGGTGGTTGTATGGTTTTATTAACATTAGACAAATACATACCTTTTGGTCCATTTATTGCCCAATCTCTAACTGACCATTCCGAAACATTTTTTTGCAGACGCGTAATCTATTGTTTCCTTTTTTGAAATAGTAAGTAAATGAATGCTTCCGTTTGAATCGTGAGCAGTTGTTTTTTTTTCTAATGGGGAGAGAAACGTCAAGTAGCCAGGGAACGTAAACTTTCCTTTGACCCCAGTCCATGTCGTCCCAAAATCTGTTAAAAAGTTCGACAATCTGCTTTAAACTCTTGGCACTTGTTTAGCCGGATAGTACATTCACAAGGCGGTCCTAATTTCCTCGGGGGCTTTTCAGCAGCAGATTCCTTTTATCCTAAACTTTTCTACCTGTGTACGCTTCTCCTTTCTCACTCTCTCTCTCTCTCTGTCTCATTGCTTTGATTTTTTCCGTTTCCGGCTTTGGTCCGCTTGTACTACGACCTCGTTTCCGAATAACTTCTGTACTGCTGTGTTGGTTTATAAAAATAATAAAAAAATCAATAAAAGAAAACTATTTTTTTATATTTTCTTATGCCAAGATTATGATACATACCTAACTCCCCTTTCTGATCTGCTATAAGTATAGCACATTCGTCCCTATTTTCATTCTCATGTTGTACAGATCCTACATGTTCCTGGTTTTGAACAGCACCCCTGTTCCTGGTCTTAACAGCTTCTTTAGCATCGATCTCATTTTGTACAGCACCTACTTCATCAACACCTTGTACAGAACTGCCTCTTGTCTCATCCTGTACAGCGGCTATATTTTCTATCTCGTACATAATATTATTATCAATGATAATTTCTTCCCCACTGATTTCTACAATAAATTATAAACATAATAAATTATAAAGACATCATTGAATAAATATAAACGGATGTGTAATATTATTACAAATCGTAGTGACAATAAAATACCCTTCCCGATATTCTCTACAAACCCAACATCATTTTCTAAATCAAGAAGCTGACTCACCAAGTCATCACCACAGGTACTTTCTAAAATAAAAAAGTACTGTAATTTTTAGGATTATAAATTATTAGGTGCTTATTGTCCACTTAATTTAGTACCTAAAATAATATACCTTCTCGCAATTTGTTACATACCTTCATTTAATGTTAAATCATTTCCATCAACAACGTCATTATTATTGTAGTTCTCTTCTTTCTGGGCTGTCTGATAACTATCAACACTTTGGTTCTTAGTAAAGAGTAGTTATTGATAGGAATATCAACAATTGCTTCTAAAATTGGAATTTAAAATTTGGATAGCTGCATAAAAAGAGATTTTAAGTTAATAATATTTGAGTTTATAAGATTTTAAGTTAATAATTATGTATACATAGATCTAACATTAGTTTACCACGATTCATTGTTCACTTTACCTTTTTAATCAATATATTTTTTCTTTCAATATAATGGTATGAAATACTATTAATCTGTTAATATAATAATAAGTATGGAAAATTATCTATTAATGACTTACAAGAACAGAAGCAACGCATAAAATAAAACAATTATAATAACCTTTTCCTTGTAACCTCCTTCATATGCTTAATCAAATGAAAAATATTACATTCCAAACCTCGTATTTCCAATCATGTCACGAGGCCTCTGACCATACGAGGTATGGATTGTAGATTGTATATCAAACTCTACGAGGTTTGGTTTTCCGGTTTTATGACACTTTTTCGACTACATTTCATTACGGGGTTTGGTCTTTAGATGTAAAGTGATACGAGGAACCGGAAAAAGAAAAAAAGAATTTCGACAAAAAATGTACATACGAGGTGTGGGACTGAGCGACGATACATAAATCGTAGAAAGGTGAAGTAAACATATTTGATTTTAGATTAACATCAGTGATTATTGCAATTCTGGGCTCAGTGGCAGTAAAGTTTTCCAATAAATTAAGACTTTTAGAAACAAATACTTCCAACAAAGATGAAGTCAATGATCTTATTACGAATATATTTTATGAGGTAAGGATTTAAATAATACTTATTTTGATCAAATATCCTGTCTTAAATGTTCTAATTTCCTTACATTTTTTAAAGTCTTAAATTTTAAAACAATGAATGTGCATATTAGCAGTTAGTTAGAAGACTTACTATGTAGCTTTACGAGCCTAAGAGACCTCCGTATTGAATGAATTTATTGCTTGATAGAACTGCAATAAATTCGATATTCATTTTATTTAGCGATTTGCTATTTTACTGAATTTACAATTTTATCACTCAATTTTAAAATGAATCTATTGAGAACAATTTTTTTAGGTTTTCTATTAAGAGGGCTATTGCGACGTGACATTTGCGACATTTTCGTAAATTGCGACATTTGTTATTGTTTAAATAGTGACAGCTCAGAAATCGGTTGAACTAGATCAATGTACTTCAATCGATTTCTTAGCTTTTTTTTAAACGCTCAAGCGTTTAAAAAATAATTTTGTGAAAAAATGGAAATTTCAAGTGCAAGATGAGTTTTACGATTTGAGTAAAGCCCTAATCCAACAACAGGTACAAGTTTAAAACGCTTCGTTCAGCTGTTGGTAACGAAAAGTATCAGCAAAGGCAAAATTTCATAGTGGTCATGCTTCTGTCAGTGACTAATTTCGTGAAGGTGAACCAAAAGGAATTGTTATTCCAGAAAACATCGATGCTAGATGGATCACAATTGAATGAGGAGGATCAACATTTAAGATACTGTAAGATAGGGGCGCCATTAGGCATATCTAAATTGCAACAGATTCTATTTTGCATGAACATTTAGGTGTGAAAGAAATTTGTTCCCTTAGGATTCCGCATAGTTTGACCTAAACTCAGATAAAAAGGCTTTTGTCAATTTGAGTACAAAAATGTCCAAGAAGATTCGTAGTATTGCAAAATCCGTTTACAACATCATAACAGTTGACTAATCTGTGATAATTCGTACGAGCCAGAAACATTCATTCAGTAATGACTAATAACGGTTTTTATCGAAACAATGGTAAACGTTGAATAAACCTCATTAAATTTCTCATTTCTCTGTTTCAGGTGCATTGTTAGGCAGAATGGCAATTAAAGAATTAATTTTTTTACCTGAAAAACGATTTTTGAAAGCAGATTCCAAATCATTAATTTTCTCAATATACAATGGCACTAAGCTGAAATCTGCAATAAGCTTTTCAGAAAGGTTTTTTTATAATTAGGGAAATGAATGTAATTCCTTGATTTTAATTAAGCTTTGAAGACTTAGTTTTCATTGAAAAGATAAAATATGGCCATATAGTTGAGTAGCTAGCTGAGTTCTCCCTGTAGTGGAGTGTTTAGAAGATTGGTTATGTCTATCAAAAAGGCTAAATCACATAACCAATCTGAATTTTTTATTTCCGGAATCTAAAATATTTCGATTTCATCAATTAAATTTAGAAATCTCTCCAGTGTTTGCTCGCGACTTAGCCATCTCACTTCCGTGTAAAAGTCACCACTCCAATGTCTTCAAGAAAGATTTTAATTGACGTGGTTAAGGCCGCTAGATTTTATAAAGTTAATATGTAGTTGAAACGACAATTTTCATGACACATTCAAATCCTAAGTTCTTAGGACGCTCTTTTGGTGAATTATGCAGTGGAATTGAATGAGTTAATTGCTTTTAGTCACTAATCCCGACTTAGTTCTTATCATAGAAGGAGCTTCGTCCGTCGTAATGCCTGATAATTTTGTTAAATCCAAATTCATTTTTGTGCATTGTTCTACGAGTCCCGTTTACATGTCAATGCCTTTCGTTTGATCTGATAAGGAACACATTCCAATTAATTCCTCACTTTAACTTTAGTCCTCTGTTACCCCTCGTATAAATATTAACAACTGAGCTAGAAGCAATTCATCATCAATAGCTATTGAAAAGTAAATAAACTTATGCTCCTTTATACTTGCAGACAGTGCAGTAATTCTTTGTAGTCATTCTATTTAACTGATTTTTTTCAAAATTTGTTACTAATTTTTGGACAAATATTTTCACCAACAAATAATATTTAACAAAATCACCATCTGAAAATGGTCGACACCCTTTTGCAATTAAACTAGATATTTTAAGACATTTCTGTGGCTGGCAATTTGTGAGTTCACTGGGTTTTTAAAAATATTCTGCTGTTCTTTTAATTCTCGTTGTAAACGTGATAGTTTTGTCTACGGAATTCTTGAGGCAAATCTCGAATGTAGACTTCTTATGTTATATTCTTTGGGACATCTACAAATAATCTTATTAACAAATTAGGTGGATGGATATCGTTGCTTTATCAAGCGACCACACAAATTAATCAAATATTTAAGCAGGTAATCTTCGAAAAATTGCGAATTATAGTGGATGGTAATTTCTGCTATAAGGTATTTAAGCTTTATCAACACCCTATTTTTATTTTTTTATTAACAAATTGTACAAAAAATATTTTTCGATCTAAGCATCTATTTTCATCTTGAACTTTGTGTTTCATTCTTGGTAATGGTTTATCCATTGCATATTTTATTAAATGGGTTGAGATAAAATCTATTGAAATAAAAATATTCATATACTATCAAAATAAAATTTGCTAAAACTTTTACTTACTGACCTACTTGATATGATTGATGATTCATTTTAGTTGTGTTGAGAAGACCCTGTTACTACATTTATCAAACTTTTAAGAGTTTGAATGATTTAAAATTTATAAATTGGTTGAATTCAGAAGTATTAACTTACACTATAACATATAAATAACTGACTTATTAACAAGTTTTATTCAACTTTCTTTGTTTCAGGCTGCAAATAGCAATAAGTATGTTAAAAATGCGTTTCAACTTTTAATTCCTGTACTACAAGTAGGTGCTATGTAGATAATTTTCAAATCCATATTCTATAATTATGTGAAACAATTTTTGTAAATCCGTATCGTAAATAAAATTTTTATTTAATTTTAATTTGAAGCTTTTATTAAATAAAAGCCCAGTTAGTATTTGACGAATAAGGTTGTAATTAAAACGTACAAAAATATAAAAGAAAACACTGAAATTCTCATAACTTCTCATAATCTAACATCACAATCAAAATATAAAATGCCTATCTTGCTTAGTTTTTTTGTTGCCCGTTGGTGGTTGTTGAAGCTGACAATCTTTGCCGAAAAGTGATGTTGAAGGCGTAGAAAATGACTGTTGTTGACCAAGACCTATAACAAAACATTAACATAAAAACATACATACAAACTTTTGAAAATTTCACTAGTTCAATCCGACCAGGGTATGGATGGTAGTAACTAGACCCGAATCTGGATGTTAAAATTATATTTTGAAATAACGTGACTCGGCCCACATATATAATTCCATGAAACCTAATTAACCCGACCGACTTTTTTAACTGGTTCAGCGATGAGTTAACGAAGTCCCTCGTCGCGGCTTATATCTGTATATTGCACGGGTGACTGCGCAACTCATCTCAAATGAGATTCTGCCCAGTACACCATTTCCTCTATAATGCCTACCAGAAATTCCTTTTTTTACACATGACCCTGTACAAATACCATTACATTATATTTAGGGCCCAAGTTACCGCGCAACTCCTTCTGTTTTTTTAATTATCTCCTATTAATTTCTGTTTTCTTTTTGAATCCTAGTTAGTATCTCATGCAATCCAGATCGCCATAGTGTTCCTTGACTGCAATCATATAGTTTACTACATTGTCCTTGTCCACATTTTCGCTGATCTGTCAATATTCCCTTTCTTTCGTGAAAATACTACATGCAAACTGCGTGTTAGTCGATGGTTTCATTTTATTTACCGATACGCTTTAAATAATTTTCAAACATGTCCTATTCGGAGAATTCATGTGTAATATGGTAACTAATCGAGCCGTGTTGTCTGTCCATCCATCTAGTGTCTGGAATTTGAATTCTTGTCCAGGGTTCTTCCCACTCTTTCTGCCAATATAGCAGGGTTTTTCTCAGGTAAGTTTCTTTAGAAGTTCTGCGCTGTTCACTATCCCCCTCTTGCAACTATCCCTCAGAACTTGCAAGTGTGGCTTAAGCTGTAATACTTGCTGCTGTTCTATAAGAATTAGAAGATTGAGATACGTGCAATCTTGTGAGCCCTAGATAAAAAATTACGGACATTGATCGCTTCATACTATATCGTTGCACTATACATACGATTTGTATTTGCCAAAGACGCTAAAAACTTTCTTTGTTTCTCTGTGGCACAAGTTTCTTTGGACATGATTTCCGACTTGAATATAAGCAATACTACTCATAACATAAAAAATAAACATTTTACTTACACTACTTACCAAATCCGCTCGTACTTGCGCCAAAAAGTCCCGTTCCGCTACTACCAAAAAAACTAGTCTGTTGAGATTGGCCTTGCTGTTGATTTTGTAATAGTTGTGCGCTTGCTGCCTGCACTACGCTGGGATGTGCTATTGAACTAAATGGAGTTGGACCGGATGCAACTTTTGGAGGTGGTTTTATTACAATCTTTTCTTGGGGATATGCACTATTAAATAAATGAATTTAATTGATGAGACGCCTGATGAACATATATGGCACTAAAACGTATTATTTTTAATATGTACTATTATTTTAATGATTTTAAATTAAGTTCTACATTAAGGAAAACTGTTCTAAATAAATAATATACTTTAAATGGTTGAAAATAAATATTCAACTGTTTTCTTTTCAACCATTATCTTTAAAACGAAAAACGGTAAAATATGTTAAATTTGTCAAGTTTTTTGAATATGAATTGAAAAATACGGACACCTTATAATTAAAGTGGCCAAAAGTTAGCCATCAGCCATTAAAATTTCAAACTTTAAGATTGAGATGCATTGTCGTGAGTTTATACGACAATATTGAATGTTTAATTATATTGTTCAAATGTCCCTTCAACCTAACTTTGCGCAAATAAATATATTTAGAGGCCATTCTTATTTGAGACGAATCTTATAGAACTCTTAAGTTATAATAAGTAGCATTATTAGACACGTTCACTTTATATGATACAAAACATGAAATTTGACTAACTTTGCCAATTTTTTTTCAACTTATAAAAATATGTTGTTGGACCACCAAAATAAGACATAAAAAATTGGTATTAATTCGTATACAAAAAATAATACTAAATAATTTCAATATTATAAACTATTAATATACTGAGAGTTTGAAATATAATATATTAGAATTAAATACGAAATAAATCCAAAAGTAAAACTACGAGATAATACCAAAAAATTTTTTCTTTTATTTTAATCCAACAGCATATTTTTATAAAATGTTTAGGCCAAAGTTGAAAAAAAAGTTGGCAAAGTTAGTCAAATTTCATGTTTTCTATCATATAAAATGAATGTGTCTAATAATGCTATTATAACTTCAAACAAAAAAATGTTCAACATACGAAATAATACCCAAAATGTTTATCTTTTATTTTGGTCCAAGAACATATTTTTATAAGATGTTTAAGCCCAATTTGAAATAAAAGTTGGGAATGTAAGTCAAATTTCATGTTTTCTATCATATGAAATGAACGTGCTTAATAATGCTATTTATTATAACTTCAATCGGGTTCTAAAAGATTCGTCTCAAATAATGATGGGTTCTAAAGTGCACAAAGTTGAAATAACATTTGAATAATATAATTAACTATTCAATATTGTATGTTTAAAGTCACAATACATGAGGTACTGCACCTCTCAATATTAATGTTTGCAATTTTTAGGGCTGAGATATTTATGGCTTTTTGCCGGTTTATAACTAGTGTGCATTGCAAAAACATTCGCCGCCGCTCACACATATAGATAAATTTTTCATTACCCGGTATTGTGAGACAAGTTAATGAAGGCATCTAATTCATTATTGGATTTTTCGAAGACATTCGAAGTATCATTTAATAGAAATTTTCTAAAATTTAAATACTGCTCTTTCTGTGCTTCCACTTGAGAATGTATAGTCTGCAATCGACCGGCTAACGAAACGAATGTTTCGTGAATCTTGCGCATTCCTAGAGCTAAGTCTGAAATAAATAGAAGATATAAAAGATTATTTTCTTGTTTGGATTCTTTGATAATGTTGAAAATACAGAATATCGAGGAAATATTTTTAAACAATTTATTTATTGTACATAAAATTATACTATTTAAAAATAATGTTTTATATGCAAGATATTCCAAATATGAAGAAAATATATAAACTTTTTAAATATTGTCTTTTTAAATAAATGTGTCTTCGGGTTTCCTCCCGAAGACACATTTCGATGAACTATATTCTTCGTCTGGATGAGAACAGAAAAAGGTTTGTAAAACTATCTTCTTAAACATTCTTAGATTTATGAGAAGCGTTGTAAACAGCTGAAAAAAAGAAGCTCAATAGAAAATGTTGCCTATTTTGATGGAAGAGGAAGTGGGCAGAGCAAAATATTGAACCCTTCAACACTTTAAGACATAAAGTCAGGGAAAAACTTAACAAGTTTTCGATGCATGTCTCATTTTTACGTGATTGAGACTACATGCAAATAGTTGCGCACTCTTCTTGGAATTTAGTCACCATGGCCAGGATCGAATGTACATCGAATGGAACCAAGAAAATTATGGACCACAAGCAAACGTAGCCGCTTAGCGAGCTCTTTTCGAAGATAATTTGAGTATGCAAAAGATTAATAAAGATAATTTATTGATGATTTCACAGTAGTGTTTCACAGGTCATAAGTTAAAAATCAAAACAAAACAAAAGATCTAAAACACATACACGTGTTTTCTTTCAAAGTACTATGTTGTTAATTAATATACAATATCAAAATCCAAGAGATAAACAGAGAGAAGACAATATACGTTAAAAAAATAAAAAACCAGAGCTATGGAAAGAAATCTGTCTCATTTCATTGAATAGAATGCCTTTCGCAATAATTTTTTGTTTACATTTTTTGCTCTTCTGATAACTAATTGTCTAAGACGCAGTTTGTTTACGAATTTAATTCCATAAAAATTTTCTGCTGTGCGTCCTTTATATACACGTAAATAGTTATTATATCGTATAGATCGCTAGTATCGTATATTGCAGTATATACATATATACATGGCGATGTCAAAATTTGATGTTTGTTAAGTGCTTGGCGACAGTCATCCCTATAGTTTAAGTTTGCGATTATTCTTATTGCCCTTCTTTGTAATCCAAAGAGACGGTCAGTCGCAGATGACGCGCCCCATGATGTTATTGCATAGGACAGCCTTGGCATTATGAAGCTGTAGAATTCCATTTTTATAACGGTGGTGTCTACTGTCGGTCGTAGCTTTCTTAGTACAAATATTTTTTCGCTATGTTAGCTGCCATTTCATTTGCATGATTTTGCCACATTAGTGTAGGGTCCATAAATACTCCTAAGAACCTAATGCTTTTATCCTTCGGTTGATCATTAATTTCCCTTAAAGAAAAGGCACATTATTCTGTTTTATTATTATTTAGGCTGTTTATTGCTTGTGAACCAGTTAGAAACGTCCGTTTGTGTCACACATCAGTCGTTCGACTGGCTCTTTCGATGTACATGTTAGACTTACAGCCGTATCATCAGCATATAAAAAAGTGTAGGCATCCACTGCGCTCTCCACTGTTATGTCATTCATATAAACGAGAAATAATATAGGGTCCAAAATTGAACCTTTTAGCTCTAGTATTTCAGCTAAAAATTTTCAGTCGTTGCATTCCTAAAATTTACTATCATTTTTCTCTTTTAAATAACTGCATGTTAATCGTATACTGACTTCATGGAAAGAGTAATAGTCCAGTTTCTGTACCAAGATGTCGTGTGACACACAATCAAACGCTTTCTGTAGATCGCAGAACAATACCCCCACGCGTATTTGTTTTCATTAAATCCATTTGATATATAGTTGGTTACCTCATTGATGGCATTTGTTATAGAAAGTTGTTTTCTGTAGCCGTACTGATATTGATTGAAATAACCGTTTTCTTCAAAATAGTTGTATACCCGTAACTTTAGTATACCTTCAAATAGTTTTCCTATTATTGATATCGGTCTGTAAATATTTACGTTATTAACTGGTTCTCTTTTCAAAATAGGCACTGATACACGTTTGGAAAACAGCTTTCATTTATGCATTGATTAAACAGTTAACATAGTGGCGAACAAATGATATTGATTATAGATTTAATCATTTTTAAGTTCAGGCCGCAGACATCAAGGCTACTTTCACTTTGTCTTTCTGATATTAGGTCTCGTATTTCATTCATTGATACTGAAGTAAAAACAAATTTTTGATAACAGCTTAAGGTTTGCATATAGTTAGCGTAATACTTATTTGTTACATTTAATTGATTTATTATTTGCTCTGGTATCTGCGAGAAATAAACTCCCAGATTTTGAGCTTTTAAGTCGGATTCTTCGAAACTTTTTACTTTTCTGGTGTTATTAACAAACCTTCTTTTGTTTGTTAAGAGATTCTTTATTTAGGCCTTATTTGCTAATAGTTTAGTATTGATTATCTCCTTTCGATAATTCGATCTTACCTCTCGAAATAGCTTTTTGTTAACCTCTGTTGGATACGTATTTGCAAAATCTTTGATTGTATTTACATATTCAGGTTTGCGAACTAGGT
Source organism: Adranes taylori (assembly GCA_009867245.2). NCBI lineage: Eukaryota > Metazoa > Arthropoda > Insecta > Coleoptera > Staphylinidae > Adranes > Adranes taylori. Next base: position 18,096 of record WYDF02224538.1, read on the forward strand.
AAGGACTGAACCATTTCACAGGGCTAGATCTATTTTGTATTTGTGGCTTTTATTAACGAAGCTAAACCAACAGTAAAGTAGAAAAAAAATTACGAAAACAGTAAACATGAAGCTCGTAGGGCAAAGCAATAGAACAAAGAAAATGCTAGATTGCAACTACTTATATAATTTGCATTCTAACCTATATAAATAATGTATAAATTACCTTTTAATTATATTAAGAGAGATATACACACCCTGTGAACTTAAACTGCATGGTTTACCCACATTCTTGATGTATTTGTCAGTATTTTCAATTTGTAACTTCAGTTGTTGCATTTCGCGTTCAAATGTGTCAGCGAGATCGCTAAAAAATTGTGTTGGTGTATTGTTCTCGTATTGAAGACCCGGAGGCGTGTCCTGGGTTCGCTGAGCCATTTCAACACTTTGAAGACATTTGGCCGTGTCAAATTTGAGCTTTTCAGCAACGCTACGATTTAATTGTAGTTGTTTCTCCACTTCATTGAGCAAATTATGTACGGTACCAATATCGGTTTCGACCTCACGTATAGGTTTTATGGAACACCTAGGAATATAGTTAAATTTATTTATAACAAAATTGAAAAATGTATACTAGTAAAGAATGAGTAACACATGTTATTTAGATTATGTCCAATTTTTCATACAAAACAAGTAATTGAATACAAGAATCAAAGAACAGGTCTAATTACATTATATAAACTTACAATTGAATCTATTATTTCGAAAAGGGAGTTTGTACGATTTTTACTCAAACTGAGAAAACAGTACCATTATCCGCAGTTAACGTAACTATACATATTTTATGTGAGAAGGAAACATCTCTTCACTTCTGTCACTGAGAAAAAAAATCCTGAAATCGGCGTTTATTTCGAAAAGGTTACAACTCTGATAGTTATTTTCTTTTGGAACTAAATAATGCCACAACTGTTTACTTTCGCGGACCTTATTCAATGCTAATAAATCGTGAGAAGTCCAGAGCAGTCTCATCGTGTGCTTCAACAGCAGTGGATGTATTAAAAAGATAGCCTTACTTTTGCATTTCGTAAAATGTTTTTGAAATTGGTATTTTAAATTTCAGCAGTTAGTTGATAATTGTTTGAAAAACTTAAATTATATATAAAAATTTTTTTAAACAGTTTACAACGAATGTTATAAGTGATAGTGAAAGCATTACAAAAAAAAGGAAAAGAGAGATGAAGAATGAAAGTTTATATAAGCATCATAATGTTATAAAGAGAGTATAAATTAAAGGAGTCTCCTATGAAAATTACGTCGGTAAATATGTTTCTGAACGGAAAACTGGACCAATTATCGGTGAGTATCATACTCAAAAATCATGATACATTAGTCTTCTAGACGAATAAAAAGCACTACTAAACATATATTTTATATTTTTATAGATGTACTAATGATTGCTTCCACCGGTTCTCAGATGAACAAAAGCAACAAATAATTGAAAAAATCTACAGTTTCCAGACAAAAAATGAACAAGATATCTTCTTGCAAGGCTTGATTGAAAGTGAGTCAGTTAAAGATACTAGTAAAAGAAGAAACGACCCGGTAAGACCAAAACGTTTTTCCTTTAAATATAAAAGTTCCACCGGTGGTGTAGATTACTCCGTTTGTAAGGTTGCTTCTGTTAATTTGCACGGAATTACACCAAAGCAAGTATGGAGATTATGCAGACTGAAATCTTCCGGCGAAACTCCTCATGATCAAAGAGGCCGATCGCTCACTTCTAAAGCAACGTCAAACCTGGAGAAATTTGTATGATTTTATTGAGTCAATACCAGAGTCTGAAAATCATTACTCTGATACAATTAACAAATAATATTTGTCAGCGTCACGTAAAATAAAAATATTGCCTGAGGTGTTCGTAAGTAAATATCCAGATTTCAAAGATAAAGTCAAATAATATTTCAAAGAAAATTTCAATTTGGCATTTGGAAGATCACAAATAGATGTATGTTCCAAATGTGAAGAACTGACCACCAAAATACGGAGCCTCCCTTTTCGAAATTATCGATTCAGTTAGTTATAATTTGTGATTAGGGCATAAATCGTTTTACACGTCGCTCAACGTGGTATTTCTATCTAGAATATATTTTAATACCTATTGTTTCGATTAATATGTTTTTAAGTATCAACGTTTTATTGTAAACCATATTTCCGTGACGTCTTACTGTTAATGTACCGTTCGCAAACAGATCTAAATGTGATTCAATATTTGATTGTACAGATATGAAATGGGTACGTCGCTAGAGAACAGGAAATGTAATGAGGAAAAGTAGTGGTCCTAGGACGTTTTGTTAGGTTATTCCATTTTCACTGTAAGATAATTATCATAGTCAGCACAATAATAACTTGTGAACCTTTATCAAAGGACTTAGCCAGGGCCAGACCCAGAATCCTGATTTTCTAATCTTTAGATTTTTTCTCCCACAGAGGGTCTACCCTGAAATAATTCAAATAACACCGTTAAAAATTTTAAAGGTACCACTGCCGTCTAAACAAGTACTTAAATAATATCAGTTATTTATTGGAACAATACAACAGGGAAACCAAAGGTGTTCCGACATGTCATAAAGTATAGTAAATAACCTCTCATAAAATCTTACTTTAGAAAAATTTAACAGGTTACAAGTACATTTTCAATATATGTAACATAAACTTAACTCCAAAGCACTAGAACCCACCATTAATTGATATGTAACATAAGTTGCGTACATATTTATTATATAAAAATACCTAGCTATATCCGAACAAAATGACTTTTGTTGTTTGACATAATCTTTGAATGCATCTACAGACTGTTGTATTTCGTTTGGTACTGCCTGGTCTTTGGGTGACTGTTCAGGTTTTTTAGGAGCTCCGCAAAGATTTGAAGGTGGAACGCCACCCAATCCGACGACTGCAGGGCTAGACGTTGTAATACCATCGACTAAATAGCAGTTTAACATCTTAATATATGCAAATTTACATACACTTTGCGTTCAAGAGAGAAATTATAATAATTTATTTAT
>WYDF02224649.1:0-21136 GCA_009867245.2 Adranes taylori
TATATATGTGCATAGGTTAACACTTATATACCATGTATTTCAAAATTAAACAAATGATTTCGTACATAATACCTATTTACTCCAACATTCACACGTATAAGCTTTATATTGGAACTCCGTCCCAGTAAATAAGTAACTAGATTTAAAAATAAAAGAATTTAGATTCTATAAAATTAAGTATAAAATTAAAAGCTGGTTTAAAAAATAATTGTCTAAAAATGTACCAGGGTCGTACACATTTTTTTTTGTTGAGAGTTCGTTAAACTGAAATAAATATTGTTATCAGAGGTAGGTCGAGATTATAATTTTGGGCGGTATTCAAACTGATTATTTTATTTACAATTCCAGTTTTAAAAAGTATTTCACGTTTTATCAGATCTAATAAAGCGGTGCTTTCCTAATTTAATAAATATTGTTATCAGTGGCGGGTCTATATCATTATTTTGGGACGGGTTCAAATTAATCATTCTATTTAGAAATTCAGTTTTAAAAAATATTTTACGTTTTATCAGATCTATCTACCGGCGCTTTTGTTATTTAATAAATGTTGTTATCAGTGGCGTATCCACATTGTAATTTTCGGTGGGGTTTAGCTTGATCATTTTATTTAGAAATTCAGATTTAAAAAATATTTTTCATTTTATCAGATCTAAGACGGTGCTTTTGTAATTTAATAAATGTTATCAGTGGCGGGTCCATATTATAATTTTGAGTGGTATCCAAATTGATCATTTTATTTAGAAATACAGTTTTAAAACTTGGAGGCTGAAATTTTACTGACATATACAACCTTTTATTATGCGTCATATGGAACAGAACGCGTCTGCGAAAGTTTAAAGTTTAAGAAACTTCTCGAATTATTCAGAAGATATAAAAGATTTGTAAAAAATTGTAAATCTACAAGTTTCATACTTTTTGACTGTCCACCCCTTAGGTAAAAATGAGTACCGGAGTATTTATAGGTTGCTGAATTCGTGCGAACGGGAATTCAACAGATCAAGACACTCTGGCGTGCTCCGTACTTGTTAGAAGTTGTCCAAAAGTGAGTTAAGAGCGGCCATAGGCTGCAATAAAGCGGACAGCGAAGCTGTACGGGGACAAAGGAACTCATGTGTTGGCGACTTCTTTCGTAGCCAAATTAAAAAGATGAAGGCAATTAAAAAGTGCAAGTGATCTGTTAGAAATTTCCCAAAAGCCAGCAAATCGGAACAGCTCCGCTGTCCGCTCTTGCGCCGTAGGCAAATATTATGGGGACCAAAGGACTTGGGTGTTGGCGAATTCGTGCGTAGACAAATTGAAAAGCTCAACGCCGTCTGGCGTGCAAATCTCCTAAAAGCCGGCAAAGCGGGACAGCTCCGCTGTCCCCTCTTGGCGCCGTAGGTAAATATGGGGACCAAAGGACTCATGTCTTGGCGAATCCGTGCGTAAACAAATTAAAAGGTTCAAACTAGACAAATGAAAAAGCGCTCTGTTAGAAATTTTCGAAAACTGAGGCAAGACTGGCCGCAGGCCGCGGCAAAGCGAACACCGAAGCTGTGCGTGTCATAGGCAAGTACGGCAACCGGGGGATTCACGGGTAGGCAATGTATGGGGTAGGCGATTTATAGGTTACGTTAGTTTTATTTAATTTACCCTAAACATCTATTGTGCTAATTGAATTTAAAATTAATAAGGCTACAGTCAAAATTAAAAGGTTCAATTTTTGTTTTATGTGAAATATAATAGAACGTATGACTTCCAGTTTATGAAAGACACTCAACGCTTAAGATGAGGCCATCGTATTTTTAGTAGTTGGGGAATTGAATGAGGAGTTACAAAACAGTTAAACATTATTAGGATCAATGTTGTTTTGAATACGCTGCTAAGTTTTCTGCTTAATTCACTCTCGTGTAAACTAGAGTCTCATCAATAATCAGTAATTTGCATCCAGCCTATACTCATGTAGCCATATGTTTTCATCATGAGGCGTGCTGCCGGAAGTCTTATTTCTAAAATCAACACATAATTCGTTGAGTCACATTTTGACATCCAATATAACACAGGCTAACAGTTGTTTTCATGTCAGCTATTTGGAGCTGATTTGATATGAATGTGATGCCCTGAATTCTAATATGCTTAGTTTAATATTCGTTTACTTAAATTTTAGTTTAATATACGTTATGCTACTTGAAAATAAATGTATGGATCAAATAAAAAAACTAAACACGGAATTTCTATTATTATATTATGCAAATATTATTATATACAAAAATAGATGTAAAAGTTAGGTGAATCCAACTAGTGACTAAACACTTTCAAAGCTTCCTTTCCGTGACATTCTTGAAGGTATTTTGGAACTCCCTTTTTAATCTCCAACAGTAATCTTCCATCATGTGCTTATTCCATCGTCCTTGGAGTGGTCCTCTATAGTTTTAATATCCTGGTGAATTCTTTCACCTTTTCCCGTACTGGTGTATTCTAATTTTGCAGGAAAACATTCTTGTGTAAGTAGTGCACTTTAATACTTATGTTAAACTCTAGAGATTTGAAACTGTTAAGCATATCTCGTTTACCAGTTCAACATAGTTTGCTGCTTTGCGTTTGCCCACAAAATCTTCGATAACTATAGCAAATGAAGTCCAGGCTTTTCGTTCAGCCTCCTTTATCAAATTTATGAAAGGCAAGCAGATTGTTTGTAAATGTTTTTATCAAGAGCATTTGCAAACTGTATCGTAAGTCCTGGATTGATATGCGGTGGTAGAAACATAATTTTCTTTTGTTCGTTAATAATTTGCTTTTCCGCAGCGTCCATGTTTTCTCTCTTAAACCACTCTTCTCTATAGATTGGTGCGGATTTTCTCTAGTGTCCTAGAAGCACAAGAAGCAAGAATATTTGGTGTAGTCTGTTTGTTGTCCAAGGAGAAAGCCTACCATTTTTAACTTCACACAAATGCCCAATTGATATTCATGATACTTTATCTTGTCCAACACCAAAGGTGTGGTGTTATATCCTTCTTTCATATTTATTGCGTGATCAATTGGTATTGAATCATATTTGTTCCCATTGTGTAGAACGACACGTCTCAAACTTCGCTTTGAGCTGTAAATAAATAGTCGCCAATCATCTGGAAAATATTCAGAAAGACAACTTTTTTCCAGGAGTCCTCTAATTTCGTGACAAAATACAAGATTGTTTCTTGAGAGAAAAAGGGTAGCCGGCCCTTTTTTCTTGTATGGTAAAAAGTAATTTTGGTTCCTTGTTGCAGTAAATTTTTCTCATTCAACAGGGAAGCCAATAATTCAGAAGTTTTTTTGATCTAAACACCCTGGTTGAAATGTTCAGGAACCGATGGGATCCCTTCATAGTCAGTGCCACCTTCATTCTTATAAAAAGGATGGTCAGAGGAATAATACTCTCCTCACAGAACTCTGGTAGCTGGTGAAACGCTGGGATCGGCACTTCCTCTGCATGAGGAACCGGACATCTTGTAGCGACTATACCAGGGTAAGTTCATTTGCTACGGTTGTTTCAATTGATTCCAGTAATTTTGACGATGCGGAAATAACAGACATCTAACTTGGTTTTGGTTTCTCTTCAAGCAATCTGTACGCCGAATTTATGTTTTGTACAAGTTTTACAAATCTGATGCGGCTCCCAGATCCCAACGCTTAACACCAAAGTACCCAGGATAAGCTCTCTTTAGAAAATGACTAACAGCTTTTCTGTTTTCTTTTAACGTGTATTCCCCGTATACGTAGGAAAACCTATCAGGATGATTTACACATCTTCTCTTACTTGAACTGATTTTATTTTAATTCAACAATACAAATATAAAATATACAACACAGTACTTTTAAGTTAACTTGATAACGACATTTTCTTAAACACAATGATGAGCATTCTAAACACTTAGTTGAAGCGTTGAAAGTCACTTAAGTTACCGGATGCTTACTCCATCTGGTGGACAATAGGGCAAATATATAGGAACGAATCCCTGTATATGTGATTTAGAACTAGAACAAAATGGAGTTAAACTGCACGTTAAAAAAACATTGATCTAAAAAGTAGAACAGATGGAGAAAAACTGATTTCATAATAAAAAATGTTTGGTGCCTCGTATTTTAGAATACTAGGCACCAAAAAATGTTTCTTATAATAATAAATTGTTGAAATATAATTCTTTTAAATGTCAATTTTGTGAATAACGTGGCTTCTGGTAATGCTTGCATGAAGGATTATGTAAAAAATAACAAGAGAGAAATTATGTAAAAAAAAGTATTAATATCAGATGTATATTGATTATGTATGTGTATAGCTAGTATTAATTATAAATTATATATAAATCGTATTAATTATTGTGATTATTGTTAGACCAACCGAAAAAATGTTATGCGAAATAAACAGGGGGCTTGACATATCCGCTATATATTAGTGTTCTATATAGATAGCTACATACAGTCACAAGTAAAATTATCAAAAAAATATTACATTAAATGTAATCATAGGCATTTATAATAATCAAAAGCAGTAAAAGATGAAAGAAAATGCAAGAATAATTTTAATAATTAAACATTGTTACAAAAGTGTTTATCAGATGTGGGAGAAATGGTATATTTTATTAAACAGTATACATATCGATATTTATAAGTAAGCACATATATACGCAATAACAATATAATATAATGTTTACTTAATTTGTAATATTATGATTATCTTAGTATTTGTGTTACATAATAGGGCTCTATTTGCGCTTTAATTGAGTGGCATTCTCGTTGAAGCTAATTACAACTCAAAAAATTGTTAGGACGATCCATACTGTTTTCCATTACAAAAAGTTAAAATAAAAGTGTAGCGAACGTTGATTTTTGTTATTATTTTGTTCTTCGGGCCTGAGGATGGTCGTGAATGAAACTTCTTTTATGGTACGTCAAGGTTCGGACCAGCATACGGATGTCGATGCTGGTTGTATTAAATTGTCAACTGGATCTTTGGTAACGAAGATAATGAGGATATTGTCAGAATGGAAATCGATTTAGTAGAATGGAAAATGTGAAATATGTCGTTGCGTTGTGAGAGTGAATATGTGAGATTTCTTGTCTCTATCGCCAAAACTATACCTGAAGAGGTGGCGATAATGGTTTTCACGGGTCACTGGATAGAACCATTCTGTTTCCGGGGTTGGAGGGTGCGGAACATCGCCTGAAACTGTTAGAGGAACCGGCGGGCTGGGTGTTGAGTGTGAATCTTTTGTTTTTGTTGGATCGGTGGTGGAATTGCCACTGGTTAATATACTAACAGGCATGGTGTCTGTGGATGACGTAGCTGGCCGAGCCTCTTTGGAGTTGATTCATTGACATCCTCGTTGTTTCCGTGCGATCGGCGTTGCTCTGCCAACTTCTTCTGACGGCGACCCTCTTTTTTGCGCAGCGGAGATACAGTTAATAGGAAACAGTAATCAACTTTAATTGTGAAGAAAAAGAAAGTAGAAAAATGAAGATATAAGAAAATCGAAACATTCGGCTGAATTTACGGATATTGTGTAATACTTAACTTGATATTTAGAATTTTATTGTGTGTTAGTTGTAGATATTAATTGATAATGATTTATATAATGTTTACTTTGACGCTACTTTTGATTAGGTTTCTAATTTTACTCCTATGTAAGTAATTTTACTGTAATGTTTCTAATTTAACTCGTGTAATATTCCGATCTGAAACCTGCCTGTTCCCGATACGGCTGGAGATCTATTTTCTCAGTTATACTGTTGTTGATTACTTTTGTGAATAGCTTATGTATTTGGGAGAAGAGATTGGCTTATCTGTAGTTATTTAAATTTTTTATTCTTTCATTCAGTTTTCTTGTATATGTGCATAGGCTCTGTTTTTCTCCAGAACTGATGGATTTCACCTAGTTCTAAAGATTTTTTATAGTGTCTTAAATATTTCATCTTTTTCCTTAAATCTTTTCCGGGTGTATGACATTCTTTCTAGAATGCGTTAATGAGATTCAAATTAATCATGATGAAAAATATGATGAAAAACGTTTCACCCACAGCGGGAAGAGAGAGTAAATTCGAACGTCTGTCAAACGTCGTAATGCCCAACTAAGTAGCGAAATAATAATCGGGAATAAAATAATATTAGAATAATAATTAAATAAAAAATAAAGTCATGTCTAATTAAAATGTGATCATAAATTTCTTAAGTAATTTATTATGCGTGGTACTTAGCATCAATATTGTTGGGATGGACGAAGGAGGAAAGGGAGGAAGAAAGGAATTGGAGGGTGTGTTTAGGACAGAGTTGCAATGGGAGAAAATAATGGGAAAAATAGCGGAGAAGATAAAGGGTAGAGAAAGGAAGTAAAAGCAGCATATCAAGTCATCTCATATCTGGGAAAGAATTGGCGCGGGGGCGGGGGGATAAGAAAAGGGGGATTTAGGAATACATTTTATGTTTATGTTCGTATTGTTTATTTTGTGTCTATGTTGTTTGGATTACCATTGCAGAGTAGTTTATAATAGTTGTATTGATGTGAAATTATTAAAAATTATTGGATTTATTTAAATTAGTTAAAATATTGTTAAGAAACATGATTTTCTTTTTGTTGTATTGTACAGTTATCTATGCCAAATAAAGGTTTATTATTATTGTTGGGAATAATTCAGATAAATTAACTTGTGTATACTTTTGATGAGTAGAGTAAAGTCGAGTTTAATAAGTTCGTTGATAGCTAGGTAAAGCTAAAATAAATATTAATAAATAAGATAATGGTGCATTACTCTAACATAATAAATAAATTGTTTGTGTACAGTGGCAAAATCTGTATGTACCTAGTTTAACATTTCTTGGATGTAACTGAACAAATCATAAAGTTACTCTTATTCAAGTGTTGATTTATTTTATTAAAACAACCAACACAAATTGATTAAGTTTGATAACTTTCATTTCTTCTGCCAGAATTATTTAGGCTTATGTAAATGCAGTAATTACTCAGCCACAAAAGGCACAATTAGAAAACGTTATGTCCACATTCGCGATGGTCCGGCCGAGTGTTCTATTCTAAATTGAGTGGGACTAACTGGGCGATTTAGATTAGATCATTCTGCATCAATTATTCAATTAATAACTTTGCTAGAAGTAGCTAAACTAAAGTGCTATCTTATAAAATAATAAAGGAGTTCAGATACCTATAATTGTGAGCAGGGGATTGCTACTTCCGATTTAAAAAATCTCCCTCTCACTCATAACCCCATCGGAGAGAACAATCCTCCGCCCTAGAAATAAGGTGACACTAAAGTTATCTAGGAATTCTTTGCAATTACTTCTTCTGATGAAGAAGATCTGCTATTATCGGCACTTGGCTAAACACCCAGACTTAATCTTCTTTCCTAATATTTTTATAGTCTTCATGACGTAAGTCATAAATAATCGGATATAGCTATATCTTTTCAAACAATCTTTCTGTATAAGCTATTTTTATTATTTACATGCACGCAAAACTCCAGCGACAGCGGCCAATGCGCTGCATGCAACGTTATCTAACAACAACGCTGCACTCTCGCGATTCTTGCGGATTCGCTGCTTGTCGGTTTGAATGGTTTCATATTATGGTTTCACAGTTAATTTTGTAAGTGATAATATGGCTGCGTGAATTTTTACTAGATAAAACAGTTTCTTTTTCTGAATTAACCACCCACATTTCAGAATGGATTGAAAAATAATTTTATAATTTATTTCATCAATATAAATTAATTTATGGGACTGAGTTAAATCTGGTCAACATAACACATAAAATAGTAAACCACAATATTTCTTTGTTCATTATATTCACGAATAGAATAATGCAATAAATTTTAACATCAATTCTCAAGTAAAGAAAATAATTACCCAGAAACATTAAGCAGTTCATTAGTTTATGTTTTATTTTTCAATAAAAAATTAGTGACAAGAATGAAATCAGTAATTAATTTATTTGAGATTTTAAAACTAGTGAATAAATATTAATATAATTGAAACTTCCGTGATGCTGAGCAGCAGATATCACGAACACTATACCCTTTTTAAGTTCATTATTAGTAAAAGAAATTCAACCATCGACTGTCGTTGCGGTCTAAAAACCATTTTCATAAGAGTTGTTTCCCCTACATTCACATTCGACCACTCTTCAGTTGCCAAGAGCTTTGGTGAGTTATTACCTAATAACGTATTGTGGGCTGTCAAGATTTCACTCTTCTCTACCGTCGCAAATCATCTCGCACCTGGAGCCAACACGGCTTAGCCTCGCTAGACTCGGCGAGCTGGCTCGGCTCGGCTTAGACTCACTGCGCTGCTAAAATCGCCTTCTACGAAGCTCATTTTGTCTGCTGTTCCATTGCGTATAGATGTAAGAATTCGTAACACTAATCCATACAAGAATTTTTACTATTACCCTAGATAATCCCAATGAATTAATTGTTCCCCTTTGAAATGTTTAATGTACCTACTAATGATGTAGTCATTTTAATATGACATATATTAATAAGTCTAATGCCTGCTTTCTCCGTTTGTTTTAAGAGAACTAAGTCATAAGCGAATTTAAAATGTCACAAATAAACGACGCTTAAGCGACGCTTAAAGTGACGCTTAAAGTGCTTAACTATTTAAGCGACGCTTAAAATGTCTAAAGGCATGCGCTTTTTTTGAAGAAGCTAATTCTATAGACTTCGGCATTCTATTATTGTTGAATTTATTTATTGTTCGTATTTTTATGTTTAAAGTTTAATTGTGGTATAATAATTTTAACAATGTATTATGATCAGAAAAATATTTTTGAAGACAACTTGGACATTTTAGAAACTATAGAGTAAGGTTTTCTAAGAAGAGTTAATAACCGATGAAATGATTTTGAATATATGGATAACATGACTTTTTTTAAAAGATATCGTTCATATAAAACAACTGTTTTGGACGTTGTAACTTTAATTGAGTGAGATTTAGAATTCCCTAATGACATGAACAATGTCGTTGGGGGAATTTATTAATTTTTGTTTGATATAGTTCTTTTCTGTATTTGCTATGTTCTGCCCATCCTCGCCAGGTGAGGTTGGGGCTTAACATCGTAAATAACATTTTAGATAAGGGGACAGTCATCGAGTAACTTACGATAGATTTACTTTATGATCAAAGTACAAAGATAAATATTAGTTATTGATTATACCCTATGCTAATTAATTACATCTTAAACAAATCAGTTGTACTTAAAAGCTTGCATGGGAACAAAGTACATTGATCGATATCACACAGATGTTATAGAAAATATTCTAGAATGCGCTAGAGATACAAATTAATCATGCTGAAAAATATGCAAATCGGATTTTTGAAGGGGACTTGAGATGTATAAAAACGGTTCACCCACAGCGGGGAGAGATAGTAATTTTAGGCGTCGGCCGAACGTCGTAATGTCCAGCTCAATAGCGAAATAATAATCCGGAATAAAATAATATTAGAATAATAATTAAAGTGTGATCATAAATTTACTAAGAATTTTATCATCCATTCGTCTAATGTAGCGCGGTACTTAGAATTAATATTTTTGGGAAATAATTAAGATAATGGTGCGTTACTCAAAAATAATAAATAAATAGTTTGTGTACACTGGAAAAATCTGTAAGTACCTAGTTTAACATTTCTTTGATGTAGCTGAATAAATCATAAAGTCACTTTTTTTGAAGTCTTGATTTATTTTATTAATTGCAAAGCGTTGATTACTTTATTTTACGTATGGGAATGAATGAGCATGTTACTGGATTGCATGTAAACATTTTTAACGACGAATACAATTTGATTAAGTTTAATAACTGTTTCATTTCTGCTGCCAGAATTAATAAAGTTTATGACTATCGTTAAAGATTGACGTTACCAGTAATTACTCAGCCAAGAAAGGCACAATTAAATCTGAACGGTACGTCCAACAAAACGATGGTCCTGCCTAGTGTTTTAAGTGTTTTACTCTAAATTAACTGAGCTAACTGGGGGATTTAGATTAGATCCATCCGTATCAATTATTCAATTAATAACTTTGCTAGAAGTAGCTAAAGTAAAGTACTATCTTATAAAATAACAAAGAAGTTCGGGTACCTATTATTGTCTGCAGGGGAGTGCTGCGCGAATCCGTAGAGTAGTCCCCTCTCACCCATGTCACGTCGGAGAGAACATCTCTCCGCTCTAAAAATAACGTGACAATATAGATTGAAATGCCGTAATGACAATGCCAAATTAAGTAAATAGTTCAAAAGAACACTTACTTAAGCGCACTTAATTTGTGGACGGTGAAACTAAATGCATAATTAAGTAGGTATAAATTTAAACATTTCTTACATAAGCGTACTTAAAATTTTATTGGGAATAAAGCGGTGGACACGCCAGGACTTATGAGTTATGACTTATGAGTATTCAAAATACATAAGGTACGTACAGTAGAACTAATAAAAATGAGTTTTATGCGTTACAATGTGCCGTCGTGTTTGCGTCGCGTCGGAGTGGGGGGACCCTTAATTCGTGGCTACACCTGCGTTTAATATCTAGTCGCACAATAATTAACTGCACTAGACGTTAGTCTAACCGCAGCATAAGAAGAATACAATGATGGGGTACATGTTTACATATATTTTTTTCTATTATTATTTTATTGACATCAATATCCGACCGAATCAATTTATCTCAGTTGAAACCATATGCGGTCGTAAATTGACGACCACCTATACATAAATTTAAACAAACTGTCTTACGCTATGCAAAAGTGTGTTTTGCCAAAACTATTTTTGTCTTCTATATAAAAAGTGAAATCTAATAATTACTTTTATTAGGCACATAATCATTCGCTCTTGATCAGGAAGCTACTTGGCCATAAAAAATTGATAGATACACATATGAACAACAAAAAATATTTGATTTACCAACTTGAAGTATCACTACACTTCATTAATAACTTTGGCTAACTAAATGCTGCGTATGTTTCGAACGAAGTACTATTTATTAATTTGTTTCTTAATAAATTTTATTGTTTGCCAAATATGTTTTTGTCTAAGTATTGCAAAATGTATGTAGGTTATAAAAATTGTAGAAAGCAATAATACATGAAAGGAAAAGTAACTTAAGTGTTAGTAATTTTCTGCTCAATTAACACATTACTAAATTTAATTAAATCGGTTTTTAATTAATTTTACGGCTTATTTCTAGTACAACTACAACTCTGTTTAATAACTATGGATTGTTAAGGTCAAGTATTGAGAAGCAACGAAAATAACATCAATTATTAATAATACGTAGGGTGAGAAAGGAGAAATCAGAGTTGGGGAGAAAAGTGAAAGAAAGAAGAAAGTATAATGGACATTGTGATAGATGAACTGGAAGAAAAAAATGAATTGATAAATACAGGTTTTCGAGATATGAAGTTAAATGTAAAGGTTAAGGAGTTATATTGATTGTGGAAAAGGATGGTAATGAAAGACCGAGGTCACTGGAATATTAAAATGTAATATAAAGAAGATAGCGAAAGAAGAAAGAAGGAGAAATGTGAGACTAGAGTAGAATACAAGAAACTGTGGATTGGAAATGTTATGTGGAATTGGGATGCAAGAAGGCCAACGAAATAGGAAATGGCAAAATGATAGAAAAAGCGTAAATTATAAAGGAGAAGAGGATAACTAGTGACAGAATGGACCACCATAGGGAGTGATGAAAAATGGGGAGAGTGGGACTATGTAAATAATAGGTTAGAGAGAGAAGTCGAGAAAGAAAAGCATCAAAAATCAAGAATGGGACAGAAGGAAGAGAAGTGACACGAAAAGGAGAAAACAACATTAAGGGGATTAGAAGGATGTACAAATACATCTTCTTCTTCTTCTTTCGCCTTTTCCTTTTGCTCTTGCAGAAAGTAGCTTCATATAGGAAGTAGCTGAAGCGTTGGGTGCTTCAGCTACTTCCTATATGAAGTCCGGTCCATCGCCTATCTTCTTATTTCTGGTGGAGTCTTTCATCCTCTTCATATCTCCCTCCCTCAGGTCGGGTCTCAATCACTTGTTTGAGTTTTCTTTCCTTTACCATTCTTATTAGGTATCCTAACTATCTAAGTTCTTTTCTTTTAATTAAACCAATGAGTGGTTCTTGTACAAATAGAATTATGAATTGAACACTAAAGGAAGTGACATAGGTAGGGAAACTAAGGGGGTATATAGATGATGGAGATATAGAAGCAGACAGGACGGTAGAGATAGAAAGCAGAAGATGGGAGAAAACATATAGAAAAAGGAATTAAATTTGAAAGTAATAAAGGTAGCATCGATGACAGTTGTGCCCGAATGAAGAACACACACCCAGTTGTGCCCAAGGGTGTGGGTTTACTAACAGATAATATTCAGAATGTGATGAATACTGAGATATAATGAATAAAGTATAGTAGGGAAGAATAAGGAATTACATAGGGATATTAATATGGAGATTCAGAAAGTTATAAGTTGAAATTTTCAGGGGTTAAAGAACAAAATTCGAGACAAAAGTTTTCCGAGCATTTAAATGGGTATGGTCAGCATGTATGTTAAAGCGAATAAGTTGAAAGAGTTTGGACAGGAGTTGCCAAACGAATACAATTGAAAATGGCAGGAGACAAACAGAAAACATGCAAAAGGAAGGACAAGTGGCAATTGTTATGATGGAAAGAAACTTGGAGGAATTGGATGATTTTAATGTGCAATAAAGATGGAAAAAGTTAAGGGAAAACTAATAGGAAATATTTCAGTATGGTGAATTGGGAGGAAATGCCAGAGTATATGACGAAGTAAGGAAGTGGGAAATAGATGAGAGTGAGAGATGGATGAGAGTGAGATGAGAGTGACATATAAGATTTGTGGAAAAAGTGAAGAAAGGTGGGAGCATTAACTAAATGCATGTACGGGAAGGAGTTGTAGTGATGAAGACAGATTTTTATAGGTAATCTAAGAGAGTGTTTTAGAGGAGGAATAAACGGTATAAGCATAATAGAAAGAATTATTGAGTAGCGAAGGAGAAGAGACGAGCATTAAAGGAGGAAATAAACAAAGGTGAAAATTTAGTATTCTTTCTTGTTTTATTTATTCTACGCCCAACGTTATTCAATTAGTAAATAAATATGTTAGTATGTTTTATGTCTGTACCATTTGAGAAAAACTAGTTAAGTCGTATCTCAGAAAATCTTTTTCGGTATGTAGGATTTCTGAGGTATATTTATCAAAATACATCAGAAAATCATTTTCCATGTGTAGGAACTCGTACCCAAAAAGAATAGATTTAATGAGTGTTTATCAAAATATCTCATATAATTCTATCGGATATATAGAACATTCAAAAATCTGGACTGTCTAAGGTATAAATCAGAATACATCAGGAAATCCTTTTCGGTACGTAGGAATCCAAATAAAATGATTTGCCTAACTCAAAGGTATTTATCAAAACACCTTATATATTGTTTTCGATGTTTCGGACACCGAAAAAAATTCGCGGGATAGACGCGGAAAAGACTTATCAAAGAAATTCCATGGACGGTCCATAAGATAATTGATCTTCCTGGCATAACTCAGAAATATTTTGTGAGGGATTTTGATAAATACACCTCAGAAATACCGAAAGGGATCTTAAATAGGACTTATCAGATCATTATCAATGCTTATCACTGCTGCCGGCATAAGGGCTTTGCGTATTATCCGTATATTAGATGTATTTCTAAAGTTGTCTTTATTGGTCATTTCTAGTGAACAATTAAAACTGGACCATTACGGTAAATATTGTTATAGGTATATACATAGCCTCACGAAATCGACAAATGAAATAAAATAATTCACCAATAAACATTAGCAATTCACCTACGCATTATAAAACCATCGAATATACAAATAAAGACTTGTTATTAATTTAATATAATTTGAACAAAGAAAATTTGTACGATGTATGGTCACAAGTTTCCTTACAGACATTTAATGAACTCTGCGTACAGAAACATCTGTGAACGTCGCTACGAGCCAAGCGACGTTCATACTCCCTTTCATATGAGGATGAGTGGAAGTTGGAGTCAACTGCCACAAGCTACCAAGAACGCTTGCATTCTCATGTGTTTGGGAGAGAGGGAGAGGGTGGGGGGTCAGCAGCGAAAGATAGAGACGGAGAATATATCGCTCGCATTTGACGATCTTTCTTTCTGCTATTTTGTTCAAGTGGAATGAGAATATATGTCAGAAGGGATTAAGGAGATTTATAGCTTGTCGTTTTAAACAGATGTTTTTTACGTTTTTTGAGCGTTCGCATTGAATGTAGAATACAACCAAACATGGTACATATCAAAAGAGCGGGATATGTATCGTACTCTTTTGGTAGATCAACGCACTTCGACCGCCCAACCTCACGGGAGCGCGGTTGTCGAAAACATTGACGGGTTATTTACAGATTTGGGCATAGTTGAATTGGAGACAACCTGCGGCACCGCATTCTCATGAAGTTCGCTTTATTTCATAAAGGATTTTGACATAGAAATGTTTATTTGAGTCCTAGTTATTTTGAATGGCTCTATACAATATGAATTTCTCAGTTTCTCAAAAACTGTGTTCAATCTTGTATCGAAAATTCCTTTAATATTTAAGCGATGAAGCGAATTAAAAAAACGCACATTAAACATAGCAGTATTAAACCGATAAATATTTATAACTGGGAAAAAACTGTTCTCTGTGACCAATAACCGCGGCGATATCCGTGATGACGTCCCGCGGCGGTCGTCTGGCCGATGCGTTGTAAGCCTTATGGTGCTTGCTATTTGCGCGCAATT
Organism: Adranes taylori; assembly: GCA_009867245.2. NCBI lineage: Eukaryota > Metazoa > Arthropoda > Insecta > Coleoptera > Staphylinidae > Adranes > Adranes taylori. The sequence goes on from WYDF02224649.1 coordinate 14,811, forward strand.
TGTTATAGAGTTTCGCTTTTCGCGATTTTAGATTTCGAATAAACAACTCGAACAAAGCACAACTCGATTGTGCTTTGTTCATTGCTCAGTCTAGAAAGATATTTCTACGACCTCCGATTGTGGAACAAACGACTCTTAATGAGTTTATTGAACATCACGTAACCTCACGTAATCTCATCTAGACGAAAGTTCATGCCATCGTCTTTGACATACTACTTTTAATGAGTTTAATGAACTTTCTGGGTATTACTCTCTTCTAACCAGATTTTTCTATTACTTATAAGGAATATACATCGTTTCGAATGCTTTCTACGTAAAGGCTGCGATTGGTGGATAATACGCAATAGAAGGGGATTGTGGCTATTTGTTCGCTTGCATGTCAAATTTGATTGGTGAGCTCACTATACTGGAAGTCTTGAGTTATAAAATCTTGATCGGGATGTTATAAGATATTATACTTTAAAATTCGCAACGGATAAACAAACGTTAGAATAAACTAAAGAATAAATGACTAAATATTCGTGTCAGACTGAGCATTTCGCACACATGAATATAACTAGGTATTTCTAAGTAAGCGTCACCAATGAAACCTCGATTTAAATTTTCACCTACAAAAGTTAAGCTCTTACAAAGTCAATAACAAAAATTTCTATGCCAGCATACCGTTTAACTATGTCTTCGAGCATCTTGGAGAAAACTGGCGCTAAGGAGAGAAGCCACAACAAATGTGTCCACCGCATTGACTAGCCGACAAGCCAACCGTATCGATGAACCGACGAATTCATCTCACCGACGAGTCTACCTCACCACCTATCAAATCGCCGATTGATTGGTCTAGCGAATCGATCAACCTCGCTAATGAATCAATCTCACCCTCATCGCAACAGCACCGTCACTAACGACTTGCCACCACCAGACTCCAATAAAGACGTTGCAATTCACTCGCTACACTCGTCACCGTCCATCCGTTACCGCCGATATCGCACGACCACCGATTCCGAATTCACGGTCCAGCCCAACGATGCACACTCGCCAATTTAACAGAAAATCTTCGTTTCCAGAAGAATCTTCGTTTCCATTGGAAGCTAAATGGAAACGAAGACGTCGTAACTTTTTTTGCAATATTATTAGACTCAAACTAATGTGTCAGTCCAAAATAATGAACGCAATTAGAAGCATTTTACGTATTATAAATATTAAAAGCAATAAACTACAGGTTAAGCAAGCTCATACACAAACAAATTAACGCTTATCTTCTACGAAGTCTGTTGTTTTGTATTCCATTCTACTCAGTTGTTTGTATTTTGAAACTAATATAACCTTAAACAATATAATTGTCAATAAACTTGTGAAATATATAATAAATCTTTACTTCTACTTCCAGAACGTGAAATTTTATATTGCCCTATTTCATAAATTCCAGTTATTCAACTATGAGCCGAGAAGGTCTGCTTCCTATTTAACAAATTTAATTATCGAACAAAATCATTAAGTTTTACTTCATGGTTCACAATGATTTTTCTCTTGATGCTCGTGTACCAACCCAAAATTTTCAGTTCAACTGTTAGGTAAATCCTCTGATATCATAACCGTTGGAACCATTTGGGCAAAGGATATTACTTTTTTTTTAAAGAAAACTTAGTGAACTTTGTTAAACACAAGTAGGAATCGTCATAATGGTGGTGACAGAATATTATAATAAACTTCTTTGGCTTGTTGAAACTCTTGAATTTTCAATTACTATTCTCCTTTTAAATTTCTTTATATATTAGCAATAAAGCATGTTCAATACAATTGTCCCTATAAAATTAGTGCTAATTTAAATTTTTACAGGACAAAGGACCTTGTAATAAAAATGTATATAATAAATATAAAAAAAAATTCTTTTACGCGTATAATAAATACCTATTTAACTATGGATGCATAATGGATCATAAAAATAAAACCGATGCATTCATTATGTCAACTTTGTTCTATATATATTAATTATTTAAATTGCACATCAAATTTCATGGACATTCGGATGCAATTAATATTATGTTAACCTTTAAATGTTTATAGGAGGAGAAAGTGTTATCATAAAGATTTTTGTTAAATATTTATAACTTTATTTTAAGAGTAGATATTTGGGGTTTAAACACAGTGAATTAATAAATCACATGAGCCATTGGCGGTAATTTATTACATAGTGCTGCAATTTCAAACTTTAAAATTGTGCGACCAGTAACGGTTCGTCAAATATTTTTTAAAACGTCAAGATATTTTATTAGTTGTTCCTTATTTTTATGATCTTCAAACATTATAATGCTAACTGGTACCAATATTTTTTAGTTTCTTAAACAAACAAGTCAGATTTCTCTGGTCAGATATTACAGCCAATATTACAGAATACATTACTGGGGTGAATTTTGGGTGGTAATGTTCCAGGTCAACCTAAAGGTCACTAATAGTTTTTGTGCTATTATCGCGTTTAAAATCGCTGCGATATGGAAATAGGCAGAAAACTCCTAATTCATTTATGGGATCAGAAAATATTAATAAATCACGGTAGAACTTAGATAAAATGGCTTACTAGAACTTAAGGGTGGCGTGGCTCGAGAGAAATCCTCACTTTAATATTAATACAAAGCACGCTCTATAGATATGAATCGAATTTATTAATAACCTTTGCCTATTCAATACTATGAACAGCTCTGGAGAAACAATTTCGGTCCTGTATACGAATACGCAAACAAAATAATAATAAAAGAAAAACCAGTAGTCTTTTTTAATAATCTATTTCACAAAATTAATTAATTATTGTTCTGACGATAATTAATTAAATGGTCGATAAAGGAACAGTTTAAATAAAAGACATATTGATTCACATTGATGCTATTGCAATAAATATGACACGAATTCAATTAAGTTTTCCACTGATATGGAAATAAATAAAAAATCTTCCTAATATCATAAGAGAATTTATTGAACAGCCTTCGAGTCACTACATAAATAGTAATGGACTGTGAGAAAATTATTTACTCTACGTGAATATAGTTTAATTTGCCAACATTATTGTTTATATTCGATGAAGATATATACATATATAAGTATATTTTATTAACGTAGAAAATTACATCAACTACACGATTTTTAAAACCCGAACGAACTACGCGTTCACTTGAGTCAAACTATTATTGAGCGATTTCACTCAGCAGAGTGTCGTGAAGTATTTTAGAAATTGAAACTGAAAACTGGAAACGGAATGAATAAATTTGACTAAGGACTGCTCTTATATATCTCCCGTGAAAACCCAAAAGTGGCTCGCTGCCGGGGCACACTAAGAGGTGATCAGCTGTGTGCGCCGATGCTCTCGGCCGCGATAGCAATACCTCTTTCTTTAACTAGTTTACTGTCTATTACTCTCCTGCTTTAAAGTCTAGAATTTTCTGTTGGCCGCTACTACTTTTGCGATCCCAAACCCGAGTCAAACCGACAGGTAGCGGATAGTAACGATACAGAGACGTCAAGCGATATTTCACAATTCCCTAGAGTCCTAAGAAAGGCTATTGAGCTATTATCAACGTATATTTGATAGAATTGAACGAATAATTCCTAAGATGCTTGTGGTTGACTAATAGGAACGTATATCTATCCATTAAATGAGGAATTTATTATGTATATCTATACAGTAGAGTCTCATTAATTTACGGGATTAATTTATTCAAGAATAGTTTTGGTTTGAATTTTAAATTATTAAACTTTAGACGTTGAAGCCTTTAGTGTTTTAATAGTGTAGCCATTTCTATCGTTACACTATTAACTTGATTGAAACTCTGTTAAACAACTTTTTCAAATGAAGTATATATGAAGTATATTTATGAATATTCAGCCTCTTCTTACGACGTACGATCAGATATGTGAAAATTTCTTTGTAAACACTACTACAAGGGATTCAAATGGCCGCTTCGTTGGCTTGGTGCCTTTTAAAGATAATCTCTCACAGTTCGGGGATTCAAACGATCATACTTAGTCACACCGTTTAGCTTTGTAGAATAAACTTCAAAGACATCTTGAATTATATCAGCAATGTTCCCAGTTGATGCAAGAATATGAAGACCTAAATCACATGTCGAACATTGCAGATGAAAAGCTTAAAAACCAATCGATTGTATATTATCTCCCACATCATGCAGTCATTCGGCAAGATAAAGTTAGAAGCAAAGTCCGTACTATTTTTTGACAGTTCTGCAGACGGCCGACAATAATAAGACAAAAACAGCGGACAATTATATGATGTTCCGACTGATTTCTTTAGTTGAAAAGAAACGGGATTTTTGTGACGCAAAAATTGTCACAAACCAATACAAATTTATGGCTAAAATACTGTAATATATGGTACAAATAGCGCACCATAGATGGCAAATCTAATTCTCAAAGAAATTTCTATAGATTATCTTATTAATCTACCTTCGATTAGTCATATCACATTCAAGGACTTTTATGTTGATGACCTGCTAATAGGTGCAAACATTGTTGAAGAACTAGTCCACAGTCTAGAAAGACTCACATAAATTTTCAAGCGATACTGTTTGAAATTACGAAAATGGAATTCAAACAACTGTTAAATTCTTCATTTACCCAATACAAACGGAAACCGAAAATAGTATCAAATAAGGTGAAGAATCTGTAGGAAGAACTCTAGGATTATTGTGGAATCCAAAAAATTATATAATTCAATATTGACAGTCAGATTTCAATAACGAAACGTTTCAGTGCTGTCCACTGTCGCACACATTTCTGACCCTTTATCATTAAACAGTCCTATAACATTATTAGGGAAAATTTTAATTCAAGCATTATGGAAATATCAACTATCATGGTATGATCCTATTTCAGCTTAACTAGAACATAAATAATTGAATCTCTTCTATGTCAAATTGAGGCATATTTTAATTCGCGAACTTAATAACTTTATCCAAGGAACCACATGAATTTACCCTACTACTCCTGCGGACTTTCTCATTGGCGATCGATGAATTTCAATACCAGAGCCTAACTTAACGCACTTTCCAATTGTGTCTCTATCAACGCACGGAACAACTCATACAACATTTTTGGAAGCGGTGATCAAAGGAATATGTATAGAAGTACAGCAAAGAAATACTAAGAAGAAGAGAATGCCAGATAACAATCGCTTAAATATTTTAGTAGTGATTAAGAGAGATAACCTACCTCCTAGGCAATGGAATTAACAGGTTTATTGTAAGGAAAGTAGAGACGAATACGGGGATGTGATACCTGTTACACTTAGTGTTATCAAATTGGAAAATTGTGGTATTAGCAAATTATGTCCGTTATCTATGGAAAGAAATACTTCCAAGGCGAACGGCGTATGTTATAAAGTATTTGAGGTAAAGCTGATAACAAGTTTTAACCCTCCATTAACCTCCAAGCTGATAACAAGCATCAACCCTCGAAATACCTAAATGTATATGACATCTTTAATCACGAGGAGGACGAGCGTCACCCAACAACATTTGCTATTATTTCTCTCATTTTTAAATTCTTAAAAATGATTAAAATATAAATGTACATTAAAATGTATTATTTAAAATAAATTGTAATTAATATATGTGTGAAAATGATTAAAAGAGTAAAGAATAAATCATATAATTTTATGTACGTATATTCGGAAGTACATTAATTTTCATTACAATTAAACAAATTTCGTTTAAATGTTCTCCACACACCCAATACAAAATTTTCTTGTAGTTTTAGGTCGGCTCCTTCTGCACATGTAACGAATTGATGAAACATCAATTCGTAGTATTGGCTCTTCAATCCCAAAAAGTAATCTTGTAGATCTCCATAGCTCGGTTGGAAGATTTGTATTCTACGTTCAATTTGTGGTTTTATCAAGTTGCAACTTAGATTTTGTAAAAATTTAATCATAAAAATTATTTCATTTATATGATGATATTTATAAATTCACAAGGAATTTATAGCTGATATATTGATCAACTTATAAAATTGTACCATTGGCTACCGACAACTATTGCGAGTCACATCATTTCAAAGTTGGTCTACTTAGTAAACGCCTACTTTAGTCATATCAATAGCTTTTTATCAATAGCTCCGACAAATCTCTTATCGGCGCTAAATTATGAAACTCGCTGCCCTGTCCCTATCCATAATATTATCAAAATGCAAGCACCCTATCAAAAATCGACATGCATATGGCTATGTCAGAGGACCCACTTATCAACATGATTCTTAACTGCAATTTAAGTATCAATAAAACCTTTTTAAATATGCACTTCGAGCAAGTACAGTTGACCAAACAA